>RXID01001031.1:223973-283288 GCA_005019695.1 Trichopus zeylanicus subsp. travancoricus | reverse complement strand
CCTTTCTTGAATTTCATACTTTAATTTGATGCGTACCTCCTCATAATGAATAAAATAGTCCTTTTGTAGGAATTTTCTTTCTAAAAGGTGTCATATATCTTGTAGTGGAAAATATCGATATTCACTATAATTCATGATATAGAGGAAGAACAGAAAAGAGGAAAAGATAGCAGACAAGAGATATATGTGGCAAAGACAATCCAGAGGATATTGTATTGATGAGAAGAGAAAAGAGAAGATTACAACGATGGAGACGAAACTCCAATATCACCAACTCTCACAAAAGACTAAGTAGCCTAACCGACACAAGATGTATTGAGAGTATTGATCTATATATATTTCTCTCACTCTATATAGAAACCCTTACATCAATGATGTATTTATAAATGTGGCCTAATGCTATTTGAGTCAAAGTAGAAGACTGACTCAAATAAGACTTCTACTAATTTAAGTCTTCTACTAGAAGATAAATCTAGATAAGGATTAGGACCTACTAAATAACTTCTTAATATAATTAAGACTATCCAAAAAATCTGGATTCTAGACACCATAAAGCCAACAATCTCCACCTTGGCTCGAATCATCTTATTCTCTGAATTTGAATCTTCAATAGATGTCTTAATCATTACCTCCTAAGATAGGATCAACGACCTTGAATCAATGATCAAGTCCAAACAGAATTTGAACTTATCAATCGGAATCACCTTCGTCAACATATCTGCAAGATTTCTTGAAGTATGAATCTTTTGTAAAGAAATCTCGCCGTCTTCAATAATATCCCGAATAAAATGAAATCGGGCATCTATATGCTTTGATCTGGCGTGGTACATTTGGTTCTTCGCAAGGTGTATGGCGCTCTGACTGTCACAAAAAATAGAAAGAACATGTTGAGAAAAACCAATTTCACTTGCCAAACCTTTTAGCCATAGAGCTTCTTTAACGGCTTCTGTAGCTGCCATATACTCAGACTCTGTTATAGATAATGCTACAGTTGACTGTAAAGTACAGCTCCAACTAATAGGTCCTCCACAAAGAGTGAAAAGATAACCAATGAGGGATCGACGTCGATCAAGGTCTTCAGCATAATCTGAATCGACGTAGCCAATAATTTTGGCCTCTTGCACCGTGTTCCTGTCGAAATATAAACCAATATTAATAGTACCTTTGATATATCTTAATAGCTATTTCACGGCCTGCCAATGCTCTTTTCCTGGATTTTCCATATAACGACTAACAACACTGACTGCTTGTGCAATATCAGGTCTTGTGCATACCATAGTATACATTAGACTTCCAACAGCACTTGAAAATGGGATGTCCTCCATGTATGCATGCTCTTCATCTGTAGAAGGACATTGTTGAGCTGAAAGCTTGAAGTGAGATGTCAAATGAGTACTGACGGGTTTTGAATTCTGCATGTGAAAACGAGAAATAATCTTCTCGAGACATTTGCTCTGTTTGAGCCATAATTTTTCATACTTTTGATCTCGATCAATCTCCATACCGAGAATCTTCCTTGCAGCACCTAAATCTTTCATCTCAAATTCCATTTTCATTTTAAACTTTAAATCATTTGGTAGAGATATGTCTTGAGTAGCGATAAGCATATCATCAACATAAAGAAACAATATAATAAATGAGTTATTGGCATGCATCTTAAAATAAACACAACAATCATGTTTGCAGTGGATGAAATCTTGTCCCAGCATAAAACTGTCAAATCTTTTATATCATTGCCTTGGAGACTGTTTTAAACCATAAAGTGATTTGTTCAACCTACAGACAAAATTTTCCTTGCCTTCTTAGATGAACCCTTCAGGCTGTTGCATAAAAATTTGTTCTTCTAATTCTCCATGCAGAAAGGCAGTTTTGACATCAAGCTATTCTAACTCAAGATTATGAAAAGCAACTAAAGCAAGTAGAAAATGAATAAATGTGTGTTTAACCACAGGAGAGAAAATTTCATTAAAGTCAATACTCTCCTTTTGTGAATACCCTTTTGCAACTAAACGGGACTTGAATTTAACACCATCTATCTCAGAGAAATCCTCTTTCTTTCGAAACACCCACTTGCAACCAATTGCTCTTTTACCTTTTGGTAATTTCACCAGATCCCAAGTATGGTTCTTTTAAAGGGAATCCATCTCTTCATTCATAGCAGCTTGCCACTGAGAAGAATTCTTATCCTGCACTGCCTCTTTATAGGAAGAAGGATCACCATTGTCAGTAACTAAAGCAAAAGCTACCATACCTTTCAGGTGGCTTTATTTTTCTTTGAGATCTTCGAAGTGGAGTTTTTCAGAAACTTGATTCTTGGAATTTTCTTGAGAGTTGGGCATACCCTGAATATCTTCTTCTGAAAGAACTAAATGCTCTACCTCCACTTGCATTATATTATTGGGATCTTTCTTGAGAGATTTTAGCATAACACTTTCATCAAATACTATGTCTCTTTCAATAATTATATTTGAAATAATAGGATCCCACAAACAATAGTCTTTGACGTCTTTGGCATAACCCAGGAAAATACACTTTTTGTAACGTGCATCTAACTTATCCTTGACAATATGCATATAAGCAGGGCAACCAAAAATGCTCTACCTCTTCAAGAGTATTGCAATTAATGGCTATTTGAGGAGAGCGATTTACAATGAAGCATGCTGTATTGACTGCTTCTGCCCAAAAAATTTTATCAAGATTAGCTGTATTGAGTATACTACGTGCTTTCTCCAACAAGGTTTTGTTCATTCTTTCAGCCACACCATTTTGTTGAGGTTTTCCTGGGATGGTAAAGTAATATTTGATGCCTTCATCTTCACAGAATTTGAGAAACTCTGTTGATTTATACTCTCCGCCATTATCACTTCTAAAGTATTTGATTTTTCTGTCAGTCCTTTTTTCAACTGAAATTTTCCACCGTTTGAAAACAGAAAACATTTCGGCTTTGTGATACAAAAAATAAATCCACACTTTTCTGAAAAAATCATCAATAAAACTGACAAAATAACGAGCACCAAATTTTGATGGAATAGGAGAGCACCACACATCAGAATGAATATAATCAATTAAGCCTTTAGTGCAATGAGTACCGGTGTTAAACTTTACCTTGGACTATTTATCATAGAGACAATGCTCGCAGAAATCCAATTTGCATATGCCATAAGTGGGTTATATCAAAAGAAGAAGGCTGAGAAATTGCTGCTCTACCTGCAACGATTTTTTCTACTAACTCATATAAATTTTCATGCTTTAGGCCCTTCATCACTATCAATGAGCCTTTAGAAACCTTAAGAACTCCACCTTCAACAAAATACTTATAACCAGCAGAATCCAAAACACCCAAAGAGATCAAATTCTTTTTCAAATCATGAACATGTCTGACATTAGTAAGATTTCTAATAATATTATCAAACATCTTAATTTTGATTGTTCCAATTCCAACAGTTTTGCATGGATTGTTATTACCCATCAAAACTAAACCACCATCATAGAACTTGTAGTCTTCAAATCAATTCTTATTAGGACACATGTGGTAAGAACAACCAGAATCAAGAATCCAAATATCATGGTAATGATTGAAATTAGAACTAATAGAGAGAATGTTATCCAAATCATCATCAGAACTCCTTTCAACAACTGATACTTGTTCTTTGGCTTGCTCTTTAGATTGAGATTCTCTTTCTTTCTTTGCTTTGAGCTTCCAACAATCTTTAATTGCATGTCCCATCTTCTTATAATATATGCAATTTATTTCTTTGGATTTGGATCTAGAACGACCTGTCCTTGATCTTTCTTTGGTACGACCTCTGACAATTAATGCGTCTAAGTGTGACACATCCCCTCCAATCTTTTTCAAATATTCATTAGATAGAAAGACAGCAGAAATATCGTCAAATTTCAAATCTTTTCCATACATGAGAGTAGTTTTAAGATTCTCAAGAAAAGGAGGTAAAGATGACAATAAAATAATTATCTTATCTTCATCTTCAATTTTAACATCAATGCTTAACAATTGAGAGACAAATTTATTGAAAGCATTAAAATGATCAACTATATTCGTACCTTCTCTCATTCGAAAATTGAAGAGCTTATACTTTAAGTAAACTCGATTTGAGATAGACTTACTCATATATTGTTTCTCCAGCTTTTTTCATAACTCTAAAGGTGATGTTTCATTAAGAAACAGATAGAGTATCTCATCGATAAGACTGAGGATGATTGTGCTTGTGCACTAGCCTTCTGGTTTTCCCAGACACTTTCAGCGATATCTTCAAACTTGACGTCCTCCAATGTGTTTCTCAATCCTTGTTGAGTAAGAATTGCACGAACTCTTGCTTGCCAAAAAGGGAATCTTTGCTTTCCATTGAATTTCTCTATATCAAACTTCGTAATAGACATATTGAACTAAGTTCTGATGCCACTTGTTGCGAAAAATATTGATATCCATCATAATTCACAATATAGAGAAAGAACAAAAAAGAGGAAAAGATAGCATACAAGAGATATATGTGGCAAAAATGATCCAGAGGATATTGTATTGATGAGAAGAGAAAAGAGAAGATTACAACGATGGAGACAAAACTCCAATATCACTAACTCTCATAAAAGATTAAGTAGTCTAACCGTCACAAGACGTATTGAGAGTATTGATCTATATATATCTCTCTCACTCTATATAAAAACCCTTACATCAATAGTGTATTTATAGATGTGGCCTAATTAGGGGTGAGCAAAAAAAATCGGAAAACCGGTTAACCGAACCGTACCTGTTGAGAACCATACCGGAAACCGGTTATCAGTGCAAACCGGTACGGTTCCGGTTCTGAAATTTCACAGAACCGGTTTTCCGGTTCCGGTTCCGGTTATTCGTTCTCTGAAAAACCGGTTAACCGAAACCGTACCAGTTTTCCTTTCTATATATAAAACCCTAACCCTAACCCCAACCCTAACCCTAATTGCGCCGCCCCGCCCTCGCCTCGCCCTCGCCTCGCCCATGCGCTCGCAGCAACGCGCCGCTGCCGCCGTCTCGGCCTCGCCCTCACCTCGACCCTGCACTCGCAGCAACGCGCCGCTGCCGCCGTCTCGGCCTCGCCCTCGCCTCGACCCTGCGCTCGCAGCAACGCGCCGACGCCGCCGCCTCGGCCTCGCCCTCGCCCTCGACCTGCGCTCGCAGCAACTGCGCGACCCGCCGCCTCGGCCTCGCCCTCGACCTCGCCTCGCCCTCGCCTTGCCCCCGAGCTCGCAGCAAACACGCCGACGCCGCCTCGGCCTCGCCCTCGCCTCGCCCCCGAGCTCGCAGCAACGCGCCGACGACGCCTCGGCCTCGCCCTCGCCTCGCCCCCGAGCTCGCAGCAACGCGCCGACGCCGCCTCGGCCTCGGCCTCGCCCTCACCCCCGCTGCTCGCAGCGACGCCGCCTCGCCCTGCGCTCGCCCCCACGCTCACAGCGACGCCGTCCTCGCCCTCGCCGGTCGTCGCGACGCCGGAGATCCGGTTAACCGGTTTTAGGAACCGGTTTATAACCGGTTTAGAACCGGAACCAGAAAACCGGTTCTTCATCCAAACAGGTACGGATTCCGGTTCTCAATTTTTTGAGAACCGGAATCCGGTTCGGTTCTCAAGTTTTGAGAACCGGAATCCGGTTCCGGTTCTCAAGTTTTTGAGAACAGGAATCCGGTTCCGGTTCTCAAATGAGCAAAACCGGTCCGGTTAACCGGTTTTGCTCACCCCTAGGCCTAATGATATTTGAGTCAAAGTAGAAGACTGACTCAAATAAGACTTCTACTAATTTAAGTGTTCTAGTCGAAGATAAATCTAGATAAGGATTAGGCCCACTGAATAACTTTCTAATATAATTAAGACTATCCGAAAAATCTCGATTCGAGACACCATAAAGCCAACAATATCTAACCATGTTTAGAGTTTTTGATGACTTTCTTTTATGTGTTATTGTTGAAGTTGCTCCCACCATGATGAAGTCTGTCCCTTGAGTTTTAACTCAACAATCTTAATTTTCATTATCTCAGGAAGCTTTAGATGTCTGAACAAGTATTCAAGTTGTTCTGCCCAATCAAGAATGTTTTCATATTCATGAAAATCAAAAAGCTGATTTGAAGAAGTTGTCTTATGTGATAATCTCTAACACATCGGATCGCGAGCCTCTTCGACGATCAATTGACAAACTTGATTCTTATTTTCAATTTGCTTCAAAGCTTCATACTTTATAATGATAAAAATAAAAAAAATTTATTTAATCAAATCTTGAATTTGATAATCTTCTACATCACCGTTCATGAAATTATCGCCACCAACTACAATCAATAAAGTTGAGCTCAAGAATAATGTTACTCTGATACCACTTGATTCAGCAAGGGAAAAGGCACGATGAATTAAGAGAAGATCACTGTCTTCTTAGCACAATAGATCCTTAAATCCATAAGAAAAATGGAAGAGAACACACTCAAAATAAGAAAATATTATTGATAAAAAAAAAAAAATTTATTATAACCTTGAGTTATATATATAGCATTCTAATAAATTTAAAGTCCTAATTGATGTAGGTTAAAAATAGAATTTAGATTTCACTAAAAATTCTACTTAATATATATCAAACAAAAATATCTAAATCCTATTCTTTATTGAGATAGGACTATTATTGACTCAGACTGATAAATAAACTCTAATTTTGACTAATACAGTATCCAAATTATCCAAAATAGTAAATAAAAAACTTGTAGGAATTGATTTCAGCTTTCCAACGGATAGTTATTTGGTAGATTTGGATGAATATCTTAGGAAATATGACTTTTGGATTGTACCTATACGAATCTTGACGGATCGTAATTAGAATTGAAATTCAACTTAAAATGAATCTCTAATTTTACTATAAAAATAATGTAGTTGTCCTACATCAATAACCAATTGAAGAAAGACCACTTTAGCCAAGCAAAATCCAAATAAAAAAAAATACTGAAAGGATTAAAACACTTGTACGATGGTTCAGTGGCTTATCCACAAGTAGTCATTGCAGACCTTTCAGAAAATCAAATTAGCTGAATGTGTTAGCATTTAACTCCAATGGACCAATGGAAATGAAAATTCAAGTTGCAAAGAAAAAAGACTAGGGTTCACCAAATATCAGAGTGTTGGCTGGAGCAAGATGAATACCAAAGCCAAACAAAGGGCTCACCATTAACATGGCATCTGCAACCGCATCCTTGGAGGAAACAAGCCAAGTATAACGGCATCCGATAATGGGGCCCTGAAGATTCAGACAATATCCTTTGAACCAATATACTGCCCCAACCCTAAGAAAAGAATATTCTGCAGTGCTATATGCATCAGGACCGCCTGCAGGGTTAGTTTATGTACTTAGTAATGATCTAAAGACAGTAATTTTTAAAGAAGGGAGCATAGTTCATTTTCTCCAGTTGTTTCAAAAGGTTCAGCATATTTCCCTTAACTAGGAAAATTTTAGTCACTTGTGCTTAGCATTGGATATTATCTCTTCATGTCGACAGTTTGAGCTGTCAGCCACACTATGGAAACCATCTGGGATTCCACCTCATATTTTGCATTAGCAACACCATTCATGTGAATAGCATCCCGTCTCCTTTAGAGAGAAAATATCAACAACTTCTACACTCCTCAGAATATAATTCTGGAAAGAAGCATTTGCCATTTTTATCAATCCAGGCAACTGGCCTACCTACTTCATTTTCCAAGTCAATGCAAACCATGTGAATGAAGTCTAGCAACACATTGCAGCTGTTATGAATTACTTCTGTAACCGAATTCTTACACTGAAAGTCATTATGGATCCCACTAATCACCCTGCCAGGAAATTCTTGCCATGTGAGTTCCTGATAAGACAGAAAAAGTTGTGGCATCTCACTCTTCAGAAAGTTTTGGTAGTTTTGAAGGATGCAATTCCTACAACTGAAGAAACTAGAATTACAGCTGACAGAAAATCTATCAGCAAGAGACTAGTGTTGAGCCAAGGCCTGGTCAGCACCAGAAAAATTCAGAGCAGAAGATGTACATCTTGCTTCATCTTGTGTTCAGAGATAATTTCCTTTCATTATCCAATATCGTTACGTTCTTTGCATCCATTTTCGTTAGGAAAAGTAAAGTTAAACCAGTAACCAATATTTATGACAGAGAAACCTCCACAAAGCCTGCTGATTAGTTGTAGTTTACAACGTCTTCTTTGTACAGGCAGTAGAAATGCAAATCAGCAGAGCTCTGAGAGACCCTGAACAACAATCAAAATTGTGGATATAAACATTTGACCATCATCATATCTCACTGAGATAAACACAAACCAAATAACAAAACCAAGTCATCAATGCTTTGATTCTGACATACAAAAAGAGGTTTACAAATACCAACTAATCTACTAAAACCAGGAAGGCTTTTCTATCAATACAACATTCTAGTCAAAGACAAAGAATGGATTTACTTCGAAATGATGCAGTCTAGAGAGGCACCCATATATCCACAGGAACTAGACTGTGAAGGTGCCTAGTAATTAGTAGCCTGGCAGTCTAGGCAAGCAACCATCTGCTTTAGCTAGCACTTGACACTTTTATCTTGGCACCTAGAACCAGAAGCAGAAATTTTCTATAATTATATTTTATATCGAATAATTCTGAATATAACTTTTATTGTGTCAAAATAAAATACTCCCAGGTATTTTCCCTGATATCTTAGCAAGATAGAGGGTTACCAAGTAGACATTTTAAACTACCTAGCTTTCAATGAAGTTATATATCATTTACAGGGATTTCAAGGATTAACGTAATACAAACTGTCGCTGAATGCATTGATCCGCTGTCAAACTGTATGACCAGCCTATTACAAATGCAACAGCATTGTTTTAGCTCATAGTACTAAAAACACATGTAAAAGGAAAGGTTCCATATGTAAACCCATTAATTAATCGCCAGTACATCTATCTTACTTTCAACAAAACATAGGAATATCAGACAACTCGATATCCAACAACCCCATCCCAATCATATCAGAACACGTTCCCATCCCCTCGTCGTAGAATAACATGCTCTGTATTCTGTAGTAAGACACAAATAAAACAAATGCCGATTATTAACGATGACAAATAAGGGTTCCATGCAAAAAAACTCAGAACTGATGAATGGGAAGAACCAAAAGCACCCGGCTTTGGATTTGTTTTTGATTTATCCACCCCAAATTAACCAACTTTTTCAACTCCGACACAGTAGCAATGAGCCACAAATAAGTAAGACAGCAAAAGCCATTTTTTGCACGAATTAAGGCCAAAAAACAGAAGTATTATCTAATCCTCATAATCTCCTCCTCTCAATGGCAAATTTTCGATAAAAATCCACATAACGAAGCAAAATATCACTGATTCAACACCAAAATCAAGGCACGGAAGCAGCTAATGTTTCCACGGGTCTAAAATAGAGGAAAAAAATCTGAAAGAAAAGCAGAAAAAAGCGAGGAGAAAACGAAGAGAAACTGAGTTAAGAGTTTACGAAAAGTACCAGCACACACACACACACACAGAGAACGGGGAGAGGAAGGAAATGGCGGACCGTTGGATCCTGAAAATTAACGGGACCGGAATAGGCAGTGGATACGTGGCAGGGAAGTGGAAGTGGTGTCTGTTTTGGAAGTGGGTTCAGTTTGACATTTCTTACCTGGTTGACCCGGACGGGATGTGTTTTGTGCAGAGGCGCAAGCATTCAAGAGGGAGAAGATGATGGCGAAGTAGATGACTTTGAAGAGGACAATAAAGAGCAAGAAGAAGAAGAAGACTATGAAGACGAAGACAATGAGGCGTTCGATGATTTGTGCGAAGCGCTGATGAAAATGTCAGTGTAAAACGAGAAGAAACTGCTTGAATTCATAGGGAAGCACACGAGGTTCATTCTACAACAGCGACCGAGGTTCCAGGGTGAGGAGGAAAACTGAGTCACATTAATTACTTCTAGTAATGTTTTGGTCATTATGGACTCGTCAAAAACCAAACTTGAATTTCCAATAATATCTATCAATAAGAAGAGAAAAACACGGGTTCTTCAACTAAGAAGGTGTGCGTCCAAAATCAAAGTCTGTGGCTTCAAGAACAAAATGGATCCCCTGTAAAAATGGGATAGAAGTTTAACATGATGTACAAATAACTTCATATTCTATATTTCAAGCTCACAAATATGAACCAAATGAATTCATTGTGTCTTAAATGGAACACTGTTTTGAACTACGACACTTCGGTAGGTTTCTTGAGAAAACTGTAGCATTCTAGTGTGATGTGTGCCAGTAAAACATTGAAGAGACCAAAAATCCATGAAAAAGTCAAGACATTATAATCAAACAGTTGTGACATCACACTGAGAATGGATGTTTGTCCATGTCACGGAGAACATCTTCTAAGCATGAACAAGCAAACTCACCTGATGGAGAAAACAAGGAAGTCTTGTTGGCATTAGAACATGCTATCTACGAGGATTGAAGCATAGCACATGAACTGAATAGAAGAGCACAAAGGGATCCAGAGTAATCCAATAAGTGCCCACAAGTGGCCAATGTATGTTTTACTGCTTTCTTTATTATTATTATTTTTTGTTCGCAATAAAAGGTTAGCATTAACATTACAAAAGATCGAGTACGCTTCGACAATTTTCCTCTAGTTCTTTGCTTTTGTATTCCCAAACATGACTTGTTTCTTATGCAGATCGAGCACACTGCAATTGGATGATCTCGGTAATCTGCAGCTTAATGAAGAAGAGATAGAAGGTCTCTGTTAGAGGAAAGATGATTTGGGTTTTGCAGGATCCATTGATAAAAATGCAGCAAGAACCTCATCAAATTCTTGGAGGGTCTTTTTTGTAATAAAATATTATTTTTGATGAAGAAAATTTTAAAATTTGAGTATATAAAATTATTTGTGGTAAGAAGCTCACGTGCCCGCTCCGCATTGGGTGGGATACGCAAAAAAAAAAAACAAGGGTAGAGATTTGCCGCCCAATCCGATGTCTAGTGAAAAGAGATCGAAAAGCCACAAAAATGAAAATTGAATCATCCCAACCCGAAACCGAACCGGGATTTGGACCCTGTCGTAATGGAATAGCCTCGATACTTCAAAATGGGTCTAACCTTGCTCCGTGTTTCGGATCCAAACAGACAATTCGGGCTCGCAGGAACCGGAACCCTAACCAGTCCTAAGCACCGACCACAGTGCCATCCCGCTCGATAAAGATTGGCGCCGGACGCCAAGCCACCGCCATTCGTTCAGCGTTTCTCGGGCGAGGCCATCGGAGAGTGAAGCGGAGAAGAGATGGGGAAGCGCAACGATCTCTGGGACGACTCTGCGCTCATCGACGCCTTCGACAACGCCATGGCCACTTACAAGGTCTGTTTCCCTACGACGTACAATTCATCGCTTTTCCTTTTTTTTAGTTTTCCGCTTGATCCCTGCCCTGGTGAAGTAGTTGGCTGTGAACTGGGAAAGAGGGGAAAAGATGGAATTTTGACCTAAGGTTTTGATATTCTGTTCATGATTTAGCGTTTTGTTGAAATATCAAGGGCATCGATAAGTCGTGATTATCATGAAAATGGCAATTCTGATTCCAGAACTTGCGGTTTGATTGCTATTGGTTACCTTGTATTCTTAGCATCAAATGTTTTATGTTCTGTTTTTGTAAGTTGTTTGAAAAAAAATTCTACACTTCTACCTCAGAATTAGCTACAATATCCAAAAAGGAGCTGTTTTGACACGTGAAATGCCGATAATTTTCTTCGTTTCTTCACTTTTTTGAACTATATGGATTCTTTTATATTTTTTAAGTTTACATGGTCTTGATTGCTTTTCCAGATCCATTGGCCTTGGTTCACGGTTCTAATAGCATTGGTTTATATCAGGCAATGCACAAGGTAGCGTATCATGGTGAGACTTGGAAGGAAGAGAAACATGCAGATGACAATGATGAGAGTGATCAGGTTTTAACTGAGGATATAACAGGGTAAGTGATTTATCTGATGTGGTTAGCACTGGAAAGAAGGAAAGAAAAAAAGAAAGAAAGAGAGACAAGAGCCCGGTATTTATTTATTTCTTTTATGCATCTTCCGTTGTGCAGGCTATTGTTTTATTTGTTTAGTAGCTTGCCCGTATTTTCCAAATCACTTAGAAGAAGACTGCAACTCCTGAAACTTAAAGTTTCAACAGAACAAAAAATTTTAATTGAGTTGTGAATATTTGATTGGCAATCAAGCACTCAATATCCAATTGAATAAATGGCATGAATACGGAATAGAATCCCACTATTTGCATCTTTTGTGGTGTGTTTTGGATAAATAACAGATAAATAACGCTTTTATGACATGTTTTCATCCACATCTCATTGAAACATGTTGAGGTCTTAAAACTTGCATGTAATGAGTGTCTTAATGAGGCAGACAAGGTCATAAGTTCCAAATTTTGGCACTTTTGCTTCATTTCTCATAGATATACGTAGGATCCATGGAAGTCAGAATTCTATTTCTAGGTGGATGAATATCAATGCTGATCAAGATGATGGTGATGAAAAATTATTGATTGAAGAATTCATTCCAATAGCTTTAGAAACAATTGTTTAACTAGGACATATCCTGATACCCGCTGTGTCCTACATTTTTCCCTCAAAGATGCTCAGTACCTTTTTTCTTTCTCATTTATCATATGGAATGAACTGTCATTCTGTGGTTGATACTCAAACCCATTTTCCCTTTTTTTTTCTCTCGAAGGATTGTTGAGTCAGAGGATAACAGCACCCATGATTCCACAAAAATGGCAGAGCCATTTATTCCTTCTGAACACATTGGAGCAGCTTCTAATGTGCTGCCAACTCAAGAAACTCCTGTTACCTCAGAAGGATATGCCCCAGAATCTTATCAACATCATTCAGGCTATCAAGCAGTGGGTGAACCGAATAACAACTATGTTAATGAGTCAAATGAACAGTATAATCAATTGCTTAAACAATATTATGAACTTGAGGAACAGCGACAGATGCTTCTCCAACGACTTCATCAAGCTGGTTACTGGGATTACCAAACACCAGTCCAATCATCCACTGATCATGTTTCTCGAGTTCCTGCTCAGAACACCTCTGGAAATTGCCTGTATCCACAATGTTCACAGTGCTGTTACCAATGTTTGGCTTCTTCAATGGTCCCAGATTCCTATGCTGTCAATGGACTATCTTTTGGTGGCCATTGCTGCTGTTCAGTACCAATTGCATGTTGTTCTCCATCTTGTCTACCTCATTTTCCAGGTAATGATATTTCCTTTTTCATATGCTTCCCTAGTGCCTACAGTCCTATGATGGTGCTATTTTTGACTTTGGTGTAATCTGTAGTATATCCAGTGAAGCTATCAAACATCGGAGATGATAGTGTTGCTAAAACAGGGATGATGGCAGCTGAAAGAGCAATATGTTCCATGAACATGAACAGACCTGCAAATTCTAGCACCTGTGATGGTAAGCTTAAAGTTCATCCAGCAGAGATAAAACCCTGGTGTCATTTCAATTACTAACAACATATTCTGAATACTGCACATAGAGAATGGCAAGGGAAAGGAAGGAGAGAGTTCTGGCACAATCGGAGGCAAAGAGTTAGAAAGTAAAAGATCAGCCTCTGATCTTGGCGTAGTTTTGAATGCATGGTATGCTGCTGGCTTCCACACGGGCAGGCAAACAATTCTAACTTCTAATTCCTTTCTGCATATGGCTGTTTTGCTTGTCGCTTTGCTTATCGAGCAATTTCTGTCTTATTATTTAATTACTCAATTTGTTTTCTGGTTATGTTTAATATGGGATTGATGTCTATTTAAACGATTGAACTCACCATGCAGGTATCTCATGGAACAGTCTAATAGGAAAAACTCAGGCCTGTAACATTTTTGTTCGAAGTCCACTCCAATGGTTTGGCGATCTCCATCACTTGCATTGAACAGAGTAATATGGGAAATTCTTGTCAAGCAAGATTGATATGAAACCAAGAGCACGGCACTCAGGCAAAAGCTATGTACAAATGAAGATTTTGCGAACAGATTCCTTTGCGATGGTGTCATGTTTTAGAAATGAGCAAGCCTTTGATTAGTATCATTTATCATTTGATACATGCAATATAGGATACTGTTTAATTTGAAATCTGGATCAGGATTAATATTTTTCAAAATTATTTTTTTTACAAAATTAATATTATTTATTTTACATCGTTATTAAATTAAATTATTATAAAAATTAAATAATTTTTAAAATTTTAAATTATTGTAATAGTTTTTTAATCTTGATTTTCTAATTCTAATTCTGATTCTGTTTTGAATCAAATGGGAAGTTTTTAACTATTTGCTCTTTTTTTCAAGGTTTTCGGTTTCGGTTTCGGTTTCGGTTTCGGAACCGGCTGAAACCGATACGTTTCGGCTGTTTTGGTTTCAGTTTCGGCCGTTTCGGTTTGGGCCGAAAGAATTTTTTAAATTATTAATTAGGCGTTGACCAGAGTTTGACTATATTTTTACTGTGTTTTGACTTCAAATTAAAAATACGATAAAATATTTGAAAAAATTTGAAAAAATCTGAAAAATTATGAATGAATTTATACTTAATTTTACAATAATTTCAAAAATTATTTAAGTTAATTAAAATTAATTTTGATAGTTAGTCACTGATATTGTCTGTTTTTAATATATATTAGTGTATTAAAAAAATATATAAGAAATGATATGAATATGATTAAAATTTAAAAATTAACATAAGCAAATTTAACTTTTCATTAAAATGTATTTCACACATACATAATTTATAAATTCTAAAATAATACAACTAATCATCATAGTCATCATCGGTTGAGTTTGTAACATTTGGGTGTGAAATTACAAATTTAGTACCTCGATGATCTGGACGAGAATTTATGGGCATATGAATTAAAACAATTAGTTCTACGCGATCTCATGGCAGCAGTTCTGAAGTATAACCATATATCGAAGGTCTAAAATAAAAATTATATTTTGACTAAAATTTAATTTAATTTTAATTATTTTTTAACTTCAAATTAAAAAATTATAATATATTTAAAAAATTTTAAAAATAATGAATAATTACATGAATAATATTACGTACGTAAATAATATCTGATAGAAATCGATAAAGACGTCGAAATCAAATTGACGACAATACTGGTCCCAGTGTAAGGCCAGCCTCATCTTACAGGAGTACGAGTCAAGTTAGCAAGGGCACGAGATAGGACTGCGGTAAACTAGTAAGTGCGCAGGGTTTTTGGGTTTGAACACAAAGCCGGCGTTAGGTCCTCCCATGACCACAACAACCCCCCCCCCCCCCCCCCCCCCTCTCGGGGCACACGCCGAGCTCGACGAGCTCTCGCCCGGCCGCCTGCCCGCCCGGAGCTCCCGCCCCCCCCAACCCACGTGAGCTCGGCGAGCTCCCGCCCGCCCGCGCGTCGGGCTCGAGCCCGAGCTCCCACCCGCCCGAGCCCGGGCGCTCGGCCCGCCGGCGCGAGCTCGGCGAGCTCCCGCCCATGCGCGCGATCCCGGCGAGCTCACACCCCCGCCCGCGAGCCCGGCGAGCTCTCGGCCCCCCGCTCTCTAACCCGGCGAGCTCCTGCCCACCCGCGCGAGCCCGGCAAGCTCCCGCCCTCCTGCGTGCGAGCCCGACAAGCTCCCGACCGCCCGCGCGAGCCCAGCGAGCTCTCGCTCGCCCGCGCGCTCGAGCCCGGCGAACTCCCGCTCCCGCTGCGTTCGTTGGCGAAGATGAACAATGAACAGTAAACCCTAACCGAAACGATATTAACCATTTCGGCATGAGTTCGACCGAAACCGAAACGCCCAACCATGCTTTTTTCTATTCGACTTGAACGAAGATGACCCATTCTGGGTTATGGCATGTTGTCGGTATTAGCGTTATGGGCTTTAATGGCCCACTGTGCTTTCGGGTAAACTGTAAACGGGCGCCCGAAATATTTCTAACTAATAAGCCCGAGTCCAACCCAAAATCCATAGTTTTTGAACCGGGTCGGGCTTCGGTCCAAGTCCAGACGGCCGTCTTTAAAAAATGAGTTTGATGGGAAGCGGGCTCCACTTTTCGCAAAACACTTTTTTATAATTAAATACGATAAAGTAAGAAAATTAGAGTTACTTCGCTTTTCCACAGTTAAATTGAATGAAATTTAATAAAATGGAAAAAATGAAGCCACTCGTTACACTTTTTTTCGTTTTTCCATAATCAAACGAGTCTTACTAATGAGAAGTAGGCTTGAAAAAGGGTCGGATAAAGATCCGACTCGACCCAATTCCTATTAATTAGACTTTTTCTGCATATATGCCACTGCAAATTGTATTCAACATTGTAAACGGACCGCACGATCGGGGTTCGGTCCAAGACTGGCCCGTTGACGGCCCTATGTTAAGTTTTTCCAAATCCGAATCCCTCGGAGTCCAGGTCGGAGTTGGACTCGGAGTCCGAGCCGTTGTGGGAGGGCATGCATCGATGGTCCATTGGGTCTCCAATAAAAGGCGGTCGCGACTCCCCTCCGTTTTCTCCCAGTTTCTTCTTCGTCGTCTCTGCTTGCCTCCCTCTCCTCTTTACTTCTCCAAGAAACCCTGATGGCGATGGATGCGGATGGCTTCAATTTTGCTCGGGCTCTCCTCCTCCCATCGTCGGCGAGCTACTTCGATCTAATGTCGTTGGTTGTCTCAGGCTTTTCTCGGACTGTCTGTCTGTTTCCCAATTTCTCGAATTTTTCATGGTTTTAGGATTTTTTTTACCTCTCTTTTGGAAATTTAGTGTTTCTCTGCTCTTTCATTGCCATCTGTTAGGACCCTTTTTTGATCTTTTTAATTTTTTGGGAAACGAATTAGGCGGTTCTTTTCGTTGGATCTAAGTGAGCTTTTTCGATCGTCTATGTTATCGAATAATGAGGTTCTCAGTGATTTCCTCGAACTTAGGGTTTTCTCTTCTGCCATTTCCAGGTATTTTCCACTAGTATGTGGGGATTAGTAATTTCATTCTCATATTGTCCTCTTGGAATTTTTTTCATCCGGTTCAGTCCAATTCATATTTCCCCATCTATCTGCCTGTAGGTTTTGAAATTTTGTTCGGTTCACCATTCGCTAACAGTTGCCTTGATTGGACCACTTTTCTTTCGGTTTTGATCTTCCCTCACAGCAACAGTTGGGATTGAAATTGAAATTAGAGCTTGTTATTCACTGTCTTCGACCTCCGCTCAAGCCCAATCTCATCTCGTCAGGGGCGTGCGTGCGCAAAGCGTTTTTCCCCTCAGCGCAAACAGTTCTTCTCTTGTGCGTGTGCGATCCAACCCCTAGGCCAGCGTTCTCCCCTCACATGTGCAAGGTGAACCCCTCGCCGTCTGTTGACAGATCCCTGCAGGAATTTCCGCCGCATGGTCCTTCTTTCACAAATGTCCCCTTTTCCGTTTCGAATTACGCCGGTTGGTATACTTGCTTCTCCAATGTGTTCATTTTTTGTGTTTTGAGGTTTTATATTGGGATCTAGATTTTTTATTTTTGATAATATAGTTCAATGTAGGGTTTACTTGGATTAAAATGGAGGACTCGTGAAAATATTTGTTATAAATCCATAATTGATGTGATTGTATGGTAAACTGACAGAAATATTTAATTAAATGTCGTAATATAGTTAGAGGTGTCAAATGGACTACCTGAAACTGTTTCAGGCCGTGGCTGTTATGGCTTGAGATAGATTGGGGTGCACGACACTGCCCATCGCGCCGTGCCTGACTTCTTATTTATTTATTTATTTATTCAATATATATATATTGTATAAAAAAAATCATTAATGTGTTGTAGTTTAGTTTGTTAAATTTTTTAGTTTTCATTTAAAAGATTAGGGTTCAAATCTTGACAATGAAGTCTTTTTTAAAAAAAATAAAAAAATTTTGCAAATATCTAAAAAATCTGAAAAAATAGAGAAGAATAAAAAATAATGTTCATAAAAATTGAAAATATTTACAAAATGCAAATAGAAAATATTTTTAAAAAAATAAAAATGTATAAAAATATTCATATTTAAATTAATTTATAAGTATTATACTTACTTATATTTGAGATATGAAAAATCTCCATCATCATGTAAAATTTGAAAAAAAAAAATCGCTGAGATGAGAGATTGTACTAGATGACCTCACTCCGATACTCAAATTAATAAGATAATTTAATAAAAATATAAAAAATTTAGAATACAATAAGACGTATTTGTGTATTTCTAACTTGCTATTATAATTTTTTTAAAATCACGCTCAATTTTTGGTATTAGTATACTCTGTTTTTTCAATTTCTTAAATCTCTTTATTAGTTGAATTTTCATCAAATCCTTGAATTCTTTTTTACCCTCATATCGATTTTTCATTCGGATGTATATATCTAAAGTTTCAGGTGCTAATCAGATTTTCTTATCATTTAATACTCTTTTTCCTACATTGAAATAAGATTTTGATGTAACTATAGACACCAAAACAATTAGTAAATCACAGGGCATGATAATATATGTTTGTATGTGTTTTCTACCATGATAACATGTCAAAAATTTTAACATTTTTATCAGTTAAAAAGTTTATATTTTGATTTTCATATAAAATTACTTCATTATATAAGAAAGAAATCGAAACTGATTTTTGTTTTTTCTATAAAATAGAAAACATGTAAGATTTGGATTTAAAATGATGTACGACACGTTTTGATGGAGCAGAATGAGATAAACTATTATACTGTATTTGATAAATATTATTCTTATCATATAATAAATTTTTAATATATTATTTATATTATATTATATTTATAAAAAGACACATATTATCATAATACTTATCAACTAACATTTCAAAACCCAAAACATTAACTTGTGAATCTAATATAGTAGTAAGAGAAAATATAGGATTAATAGTTTCAAAATATTTTTCAAACTTTGATTCTATTGGAGGAATAATCTATGCGAATTCAGAAAATAATTTATATTTTTTGAAAATAGATAAATAAGTATAAGTTCATTAAATATCAAATAAGATGTAGGATAATAACGGTTGAAAAAGTTGTACTTGCAATATAAAAATATTTTAATAACAAAATAAATAATTTATATACTATTCGAGTTTTTCTCTTTTTTTAATTTTCGAAAACTTATGAATGTCAAGTGAATTGGAAAAGGAAACAGATTTTAAAAAAAGTTGTATTTGAATTAAGTTATACTTCTTTTTTAAATGAAATTGAATGTATATTCGAAAATGGTCGGTTCCATATGCATTTTTAGCATCTTCTTGATTCCTCACTTTCTACTATTATTATATCATATTATATTTAAATATCATTAGTTTTTCTTCTTTCAGAATTTCGGTTATGTTGGCTTGAAAAAGATTGGCCGACATTAATCTCAACCTCCAATTGAGAATTCGAAAATTAAGATTTATTTTCAAAAGAAAAACGAAGATTAAAAGAAGAGTCTACCATTATGACGAAAATTATGAGAAAAAAAAAAGTTTGATTTCAAATATGACAACTTGAAAAATCTAAGAGTCGAAAAGCCGAAAAGTCAAAAAGCAAAAAGCATAACTATCAAAATTTGTAGCCTAAATTTAAGATTAAAAACTTAAAAGTTGAGAGAATATGAGAGAAGAAGAAAATTGTGAGTTATGTGGAAAGATGAGTAGTATAAGGAGGTATTTATATAAATTTTTAGAGTGCAAAATATTAAAAATATCCTTAAAAAGAGTTACAGAAAAAAAATATTTTTGTAAAATTATAAAAAAAAAAACAATTTTTGACTATTTTATAATTTTTTTAATTATTTTTAAAATTAATTTTATTATTTTATAAATTATATTTGAATGAAAAAATAATTTAATAATGAAAAAAATATTAATTTATATGTTTTTAAAATCAAATATTAAATTTTTTATAAAAAAAATTCTATAACAGCTCCTTGCATTTTGCAGGGAGCCATTGCTGTCACAGGATTCAAATCCTTTTTTTTTTTGACTAATCAAAGGGAGCAACTCAATCGGTCAAAGGGACCAACTAATTGGTCCAAAGGGCAAAGCCCTTCTTCTCCCTACAGAAAGTTTTTGAAATTTTTCTTAAAAAAATCGAAAGCCGGGCCCTGTCGGCCCATGTGCTAGTTTGTGCTCAGCCCAATCATGTTGCGGGCCGTATCTGGTTTGCGGACAGTGAGAGTGGTGTTAGACACAACCTCACACATGAGCTGTGGCAGGATGGCCTGAACATTGTAGCTTTTGGATTATGTCAAGTAGGGCTCATAGCGTTTTATGCCAATCGGCCTGCAAGTTAGAGATCCGTTTTGACACCCCTAAATATAATTGGTGTTTATTATATGTAAAAATGTTGTAATATAATCGGTGTTTGTTATATGTAATATAACAAGTTTTAAGTGACTTATGTAACATGCTTGTATTCATTTATCATTATTAATATTTTCAATGTTTATTTGTTGTATTCATTTTTCATTGTTAAGTATTCAATATTTATTTATTGAATTCACTAATTAATAGATTTATACTCATGTTTTTGTTATCTTGTCAGTTGGCATTATATAAATGTATTTATGTGTGATTTATTATATTAATTATATTAATATGTATTCACTTTTATGCATTTGTGTGCACTTATATTTGATTATATTTACTTTTTATGTATAAATGTACTTATTTATATGTGAAGTATTCATTTTTGTTATAATTGCATTTACTTTTTTATATAATTGTACTCATTTATCTATAATTATATGTGCATGAACATACTCATTTTGTTTTTAATTTATCTTTCAACATATTGGGAACAGTTCACCAAAGAACTTTTTTGGTTGATCACATATCTTTTCCTGCACAACTTTGTTGATCTTATGACTAGTTTACGTTCCTCAATGACCAAGACAGACTGGAGATTTTTTTATTATTAGACACCTTTTAAATTTTATTTGAGATTTCAATAGTTTCTCGGGACATAGCATTATTGGATGAACTGATAGAACAATATAAGAAGTACAATAAAAGTTTTGCATAAAGAAAGAAAATTGTCAAATTTAAGGAGGATGTCTATATGCTCTCGGGTCTACCACTTGATGGTAGACGCATAGATTATGGAAAAAATTATAATGGAGAAACAACTATGATGAATAAGATGCTTGAGAAAGAGCACAAGACTACAAATTTTAAAAATGAAGGTTTTTCAAGCATTTTTTTTAAGAAAGCTAGAGTTTTTTTTGCAAATTTTAAGAAAATGAGAAAATTTTCTTTAAATTTTTAAGAAACGAAAGTTTTTTGCATTATTTTTGTTAAGAGAACAAGACTTTTTTGTAAATTTTTTTAAAAGAGAATTTTTCTACTAGTTTTGAAGAAAAAAATAGTTTTCTGCAAATATTTAAGAAAATATGAGTTTTTTGTAAATTTTTTAAAATTGAGGGTTTTCTATAAAGTTTAAAAACTCGAGGACTTTTATGTAAATTTTTAGGGAAAAAGGCTTTCATGCAAAATTTTAGGAAATGAGAACTTTTATATAATTTTTTTAAAAAATTGATCCCTTTTTTGCAAATTCTATGAAAATGAGGAACTTTGTAAATTTTAAGAAAATGATGATTTTTCTGTGAGTTTTTAAAAATAAGATTTTTTTATAATTTTTTTAAAATTCATTGTTTTCTACCAATTTTGATGAAATTAAGCCTTTTAAAAAAAATTTAATAGAATATGAGCCTTTCTGCTATTTTCAATACAATAAAGACTTTTTCATTAATTTTTTATAAAATAAGGGGTTTTCTATAAATTGTTAAGAAAATTACGAAAATGGGATTTTTCTACAAATTTTTAAAAAATGAAGACTTATGTAAAAATTGACTTAAAGAGAAAAGTGGAAGTTTTAGCTTAAAATTCGATTAAAATTCAATCAGGAAATTATAGATTATAAAATTTGAAAAAGAGGAGATTGTTGATAAATATTGAAATTGTTGTTCATAAATAGAAATAATTCAGGGGGTTGTATGTAAAAATCACTTTTTATAATTATATAAGGAGTATATATTTGCTAAACCTTATTATACCTATGGTAACCTATGTTTATATACCATAAAAATTGCTGCTTTGATGACTGTGCAAGTACTGAAAGAGAACATTACACATTCTTCTGTTCATTTGTGATTTGTCCGTATCTGACATAATTAACACGAATTGTTAGTTGTATTTTAATTGGAATTTGCTCACTTGGTGAGTTATTGTCTTGACTGTCATCTTATCTTTTATTCTTGACAACCTTGTTCCTATATGAATTTACCTTTGTATTTTCCATGAACGACGATTAGGTGCTTCAGCTTAATACAAAGCAAACTTGCTTCTTTCTGATTTCTCCTTTTCCACTCATTTTGCGGTTGAAAGCTTTCCTCGTGTTCTTATTTCTGACGAAAAAGAATGGGAAAAATCTATTCAAGGATCTGATGCTGTTGTTAACTCGGCTGGTATGCCCATAAGTACCAGATGGACAACTGAGGATTGGTTGGTGCTCTTATTACTCCAAATTTTCTTTTTCCATTATCATATTCTAGGTGCCTTACCCTTTTATACATTAATAATCCATCCAAGGGAAAATAGTCTTCAATTGAATGAGCGAGTCAACATTTCAGTAATTTAAGCTTGTAGTTGATATATTAAGGAGCACTGTAGTTAATAATGCATGATTGACCTTAGAGCATATGAGAAGCTAATAATGCTTGGACATTCAACTTTCATGAAGAGGCTTTCTTGTAACTTCTCCAATATGCTATTACAAGGAGAAACTCTATTCATAATGGTGTAAAAAACAAATCAAGGCTGTTTCTTTTAGCATGTTTAAGTGTTACTTCATATGTTTTATCTCAGATGAATAAAGATGCTGCGAGAAGGGTGTTAGTATTGGTTGGCATGGTTGACATCTGTAATTTGGAGTGCATGTGCTAAGGAAAGCATATTATGGTGCTTAATTCTTGGTGATGTTATTCATGAGACTTTTCAACATAGAAGAAGTGGGGGCAAACATTTAAAGAGAGTATACTGAAGTGATACAATGGGAAAACCATAGCTTCCAAAAGGGAAAACCAAAGCTTGACCATTTGGACTCAGTAGTATATTTTCTGTGTCGGCTGCTTTTTGTGAAAGTGCAGTATAATCACCTCCAGTCAAATGATTTTTCAATATATGAAACTATCCAAAATTTTCATCCATACATATATGAAAATCTGATTGTGTGTTTAATGTATTGCAGAAAAAGAACGAGATTAAAGAAAGTTGCATGAATGTTACTAAAAAGATTTTCATCTTTTCTTTCCTTTGGCCAATTTACATTTCCCTCTATGCAATTTTTATTTAATAGAAAACTTAACATATTAGAAGAGTACTATTTCTAGAATCCTCACGTTTGGTTTTTTGAATTTCCACAATGTTGCCATTTATGTGAATGTTGTCAATTTAATAAACTAAATGAATATAGATGCTTGGCCTTCAGTTTTAGTAAGTGCAACGACAATTGGTTCTTATGGTATGTGGCATAAAACTTTTTTTTTATTTCATATTTGCCTTCCCTTCAAATGCCTACCATTGGATTGCATGTAGCAGAAACTCACCTAGATAGAATGTTAGAACTTTAGAAATATTATTCTCTCAAGAGTTCTCCTGTCATCTAAGAATGTAATTTTCTGATTTTTGTGAGAAACATCATTATGATGATACATTGTGATATATTCAGTACTGCATTGCTTTGATGAGTAACACCAGCTTTTGATTGATTTTTGTATCCTTGTTGGTTTGTAATTGCCATATTATTCAATAGTTGATAAGGATTTATAATATTTAGAATAATGTTATTTGTTCTATGACATTGACAACTCCATCTTTGCAACTTTTTGAATTTAAATTTCCTTGCATAACTCTCAGGTACAACTTGAGCTTGAGATCTTTGATTATAAAAACTCTTCAGGAAATTATTATTTGTCAGAGGTGAGATCATGAGGATGTTTGTTCCTTATTTTTTTAGAAGTTGTTTCTCTTTTTCCAGTGAAGTTATGGCATAAAATTTTCCATAAAGTTTTTTGTTCCACAGTTTTACTCTTTTAGTACCACTTGAAAAACATTATGGTTTTATAGATGTGTGGCTGAATTTCCTTAAAAAACCACACCTAATATTTGGCCTGGCCTGAAAATATGTATTAATAGATCAGGTTTAGGGTAGGTTGGTGTCCATGTTTATAAATTCCAGGCCAGGTTGTTTACTGGCTGACCTGTTTATGGCCCTTCATCCTCCATGGGAGAACATGACATTATCTTTTTTCCCAAACTATGGAAAGACTTATCTTATTTTTCTCAAAAACATTCTGCATGGTAATGAGAAAATCTTTGGAACTTAGGTTTCAAAACAAAATTTCTTCAACAAACTGGCAGCAAAAGAATGAATTTTTTCCAAGCGTCCATAGTGAGATGTTAAAGATCTAGAGGCTCTACTTCATAATAATATTTGTGTACATTGTTCCAATGGTAAATCCAATGCCATCATTTTTGCTATAACAAAATGAGAGAGAATTTGAATTACAATCCTTTTGGTTTTGTCATTGTCTGATCATAGATTTCGCCTGGTATTTTGACCAAATTCTATATGAGCCGTTATCAACTAATCAAAATATGTGCAATTTTAGCATCCATAGAACTAACATTCACGAACAGTTTGTTTTGTGTTGCCCAGACCACCTCTTTTCTGTTCTCAATGCTAACAGTGCTTTATGGTTTACATATATTGCTCTTCTGATAATTCTATTAAAAAAATTTATAGCAATCCCTTTAGGTTTTGGAAAAGTAATTTTATCATATCCTCGTTAATTCTTTATCATTTAGTCTATAGTTCTTGTTTGTGGTTCTTACCATAGCACAAACCTCTGTCCTCTTTAGAGCTTGTTTGTTCACCAAAAGTTTGTTGCATTAATAAATTATTTTATTTGGACATAGTGTTTCTACCCCATTTGTTGCTCTTTTGATGAAGGGCATTTTTTTTCACTTTCTATCCATGATTTGTGCATTCTGAAATTAACCTTTTGTGCAAATGTATCAATTTTTCTAAACATATGTTATTGTTAAAACTGTAAAATATAGTTTTGAGATTCATTCCTTATTTTGTATACAACCATATGGGGGACGCATATAGCAGTCATCTTTTATAGTTGCTCCTGAGGTTAGATAATTTTATGCATCCTTTTGTGAGTCGGGGAATAGCTAACTTTATATATTCTTATTTATTTGCACCCTTATCTCTTTATCAACCTCAACTTTTTTATTAAGAACAAGATTGTGATAAATGGTAAGTTTCTTTAAGCTTTCCTGACATAGCAACAAGCGTGGTAGACGAGAAAAATACCGTTGCCTCTATTAAGAACTCATTGAATCCATAAGAAAAAAAGGAAATTAACTAAAGTAGAACTTTATTAAGAATAATAGTGATTCCCCCGTCCATAAGGCTGAAGGCTTATTTGTATAAATACCAGAAGTCCTATTTGAGCAGATTTCAGACTTTCCAAATCCTAAATTGAATACAACTCAGTTTAAACCCATTATTTGAGTTGGTAAAAGTCCTAAATAACTTAATATACGAAAATAAAATCCTAAATAATGATTCATCCTCCCCAAATCCTAAACTGAATAGGATTCAGCTCAAAATTAATCTTGGGTTGATGGAATCTGCGAATAAGATCTAATTGACTCATAATAGGAGAGACTCATGACATCATAATGAAGAGAATTTCAACATAGAAAGATACTAAGTTAAATAAAAGAGTGAATCAGATCATTTGTCATGCCCCCTTGACTTCTGAATTAGCTTCTTTTGATATTTATGAACTTTATTTGAGTTTTCTACATCAGTGTCCCTTTCTTATAAAGAACTCATTCTCGAGTTATTTTGTCGTAACTTGCAATCCTCAGATGTATGTAGTCAAACAAATCTTGAATATTAAAAGTGTTTGAGATTCCCAAATTCTTCGGGAGGTTGATGACATAGGCATTATCGTTTATCTTTCTTACTATTTTCAGTGGCTCAATTTTCTTTTGTTTCAGTTTGTTGTAAGTTCCAGCTAGAAACCATTCCTTCATTAAGTGCACCATCACCAGATCTCCTTCTTAAAATTCTTTTAGACGCTTATAAATATTTGCTTTAATTTTGTATTTGGCATTAGATTCTTCTAATTTTTTTTTATCTCAGTATGCACTTCAATAATTTTCTCCACCATATTGTATGTAACTATGTTTGTTCCTAGCAATTTGGATAACACCACCAAGTCCAGCAGATGCTTTGGGGTTCTTCCATTAATAATTTCAAATGACGATTTTTCCATGGATTTGTTTTTCATGTTATTGAAAGTGAATTCAGTTTGTGCAAGTGCATAGTCCCACTGTTTTGGTTTGTCTCTTGCAAGACACTAAATGATATTTACAAATGTTCGATTCACTATTTCAGTTTATCCATCTGTTTGAGGATGATAAATATTGCTAAATTATAGAGACGTATCAAATCGCCACCACAATGTTTTCTAAAAGTAACTTAGAAATTTGGTGTCATGATCAGAAGTAATAGTCTTTGGCACTCCATATAGCCTTACAATCTTCTGAAAAAATAAATTAACCACCATTGTTGCATCTGCTGTCTTCTTATATGAAATGAAGTATGTCATCTTAGAAAATTTATCGACAACAAAAAATATTGAATCTAAGCCTCGTTGAGTCCTGGGGAGGCCCAAAACAAAATCCATCAATAGATCCTCCCATGGGGCATTTGGCACAGACAATGGGGGGTATAAAGGCCAATGTTTTGAGAGCTTCCTTTGGTTGTTTGGCATACATACCACCTTTGTACGAAACAATCGACATTTCTCTTAAGTTGTGGCTAATAGTAGTGCTCTTCAACTAGTGCAATGCTCTTGTCACGCCCAAAATATCCTGCTAGGGCACTGCTACATAACTCTTTCACCACCTTTTCTCTTAAGGAGTACCTTGGAATATAAAGACGAGAATATTTAAAGAGAAGGCCTTCATGGAGATATAAATCACTTTTTTATTCTACTTGGCACTTTCTAAATTTCTCTTTAAAATTCTCATCTTCAGCATACAATTCCTTTAAACAATCAAACCTTTCAATTTCATTACTTATAGTTACCATCAAGGCTACCTTGCGGCTCAAAATATCCGCTACCTTATTTTTTTATTTAAATTTATATTTCAAAATATAGGTGTATTGCTGTAAAAATGATCTTGCAGTTCAGTATGACTAATCAAAATTACTTGCCCTCTCAGCGACAGGAATTGGGATGAACAAGAATCAGCGAAGCATGCAGAACATCTGACTTATTTCATCCTAAACCCTAAACCATCATATACTACCAACCGATGTCTTGGTTTATAAATCGCGAAAAAAATTGTAAATTTTTAAATATTCTATTGCATATGTTACAAAAATCCTTTTTCGGCAACCAAGCGACCACTGCCGCTAATAATCAGAATTGCAGTGGGCCATGTGGGCTATTGGGCCTTGGGCTGGCACTGGGCTGCCATTGATTGATATGCTTGGTTGGCATATTCTGGGCAAGAGCCATGCGACAGCCTCAACAAATCAAAGAGCCCCCGACTCCCTCGCCTCGTCCGCTGTTCTACCTCCTCGAGCAGCTCCGCTCTCCGATGGCCACCACCGTTCCGGTACACCCTCTCGTCTTAATCTCTGTTTCGAACCATAATTCCGCTTCGACGAGATCCGATCTCTCCAAACCCTCGGCTGTCTGATTTATGCTGTTATTCTCCTCGATTTCCTTTCCGCGCTCTGTTTTCCATCATGTCAAGGTATCGGCGTCTTTATGTCTTGTGGGGAATTCATGTTTAGTTTCATAGATCAGTGAGTCTATTGAGAACATGGGTTTGATCGATATGCTTCATGATTTGCCTTGAACTACCCTAGCAATTTAGTCACAATTATTGTTTTTCTTTTTCTTTTTTACTTTTTTGTCTTTTGTTAGTCGCAATTGTTGTTGTTCGAAATAAACTACTTATAGAAATTGAGATGAATAGCTATGAAATGAAGCAAAAAAGACCTAAATTTAAGTTATCAACCCATTTCTTTTTTTTTTTGTTTGTTTTTATTTAAGGGTTTTATTATCATTCTTATCAATATAGGAAGTGTTTTTTGAGTATTGAGTTCTACAATACACTAATTTGCATTTTTGTATTGAAAGTGCTTTTAGATTACTTCGATGATATAGGAATGCAAATGGTTTCTTTGGAATTAAAGCAATTCAGGGAACATTTGTAGTGACATACATTTCACTGTAAAAGTTTTTATTTCTATTGAGGCAAGAACATTCAACTTTGAAGTTTGGTTGGCAAAAGTGTAGAGATGTTATTTCTTTTCACTTCCAATTCAAGTTATCCAATTTTATCGTTTGGTTGGACAGAAGTTCATTTCGAATGTATAATTATTAATTTATAAAATATTTTTTATTTAAAATTTTTCACAAAAAAAAATTTTCAAAAAAATTATATTATCATTGTATATGATATTATTAATGCTATTGTAATTTAAATTATCATCCGATTCACTTTCAGAAGTTACTTCGGATCAAAAAAATAAGGAAATAAATTTAGTTCATAAGTGATCGGAAGTGGATTGACCTTCGAAAAGTTACTTTTGTACAATGAAATGTCAAAAGTGAACAAAAGTAGTTTTATTTTCAATCACTTCTCCTTATTTACTATCAACCAAACAACACCTAATTGAAACTTTTAGGTAGAATAATACACTATGTTTTATTATGATGTTTTGTTAACATTCATCATCATAAAATTATTAACGTGAATTGTCTTTGCTAATTGCTATAGAAGGAAACAACTACTAAAAAACACAATCATCTATGAGTTTGATCTTGTTACGAAGAGTGAGGTGATTGACTAGGATCTTCTGCTACTACTACTTTTGCCAATGCAAACAATATTCTAGGAGAAATAATAATATTGGCCAAAGGAAGCTTCTGAATTTTGTCAAAGAAGTTGAAGACTTTCCATATGGATTAATATGGACAAAGGAGCTTCGAAATTTTGTCAAAGAAGATAAAGTATTTTGTATAGATTGATTGTTTGCAGTTACATTTTCCAGAAAAGTTCTATGTCATAGCTCACCATTTTCAACTTAGAGCCCTTTCTTTCCAGTGCTCAAATGTCAATCTTACTTCTCAATTATTTTCAAGGAAGTAATTCAGCATACTAAATATGCTTGTGATTTTGTGTACTTGGTTGGGATAATAATAACCAGGTTATAGTTTAGCATACTGCTAAGGTTGCTATGGAGGACTTGTACACAATCCAGATAAGCTCCAAGTTAGTGAATCAACTTACAAAGGATCAGAATAAGCCAAAAAAGAAAACCAGGAAGCTGAAACAAGGTTGTTGAGGAGCCTAGTCAGCCACCGATAATAATTTCACCACTCCTGGGTTGCCAAAGCGCAATGCTGCTGGTGTATGGCCAATCCAGCCACCTATATTTTTGCCTGCAACCCCTCCATCCCCAGCAAATACAGAGTTAGAAGCTATACAGTCTGTCCTGCAAGACAGCGACAGGGTCCTTGAGAAATTGGAGAAGCAGGAGGCCAGCATGGCCCAGGAGCTTACTCGGAGAGCAAAGGAACTCAGGGATAAGGAGTTCAAACTGCCCTAGCAGAAGCCTATGCCCTGTGTAGCTGAGAAAAATGCTTGTCTGGAATGCTACAAGAAATTTGCCAAGGAGCCTCTGAAGTGTGCTCAAGCTGTGAAAGCATTTGCTGACTGTACTTGCCAGGCTAGGCAAGTGAACAGATCTACACCAGGTGCCTAGCATTTCAAACTTTCCTTTACTATCTGATCCATATATCAGATGCTGTCATAGCACCTGCAGTTAACAGACTGAACACAGGTTGCCATTTTCCTGGCCAACCGGCTTATTCAACAATTCTTTCTGCATTAAATTTCACTTCTGCTATTGTTACTCCATCTCAGCTTGCCACGGCAATCTGCATGTTCTTGGTTCCAAGTATTTCTTTCCGTGGACTATGTGTTTCAGCATATTGTAATATAATCGTGGCGCAAAATCAGTGTAAATGTTGTCAGACATTTTGCATGCCTCATTCACTGAGATGTAGTCATTGATTTGAAGTATCAATATATTGACACAATGCGGTATGTCATGGTTCCTTTGGAAACTGACAGCTGCATATGAAATTCATCTTGACTGCTATTGATGATGACAATGCTGGTTGTTCTGTTTTGCAGTTGAGCCTGAGTATTATTGTAGAATTCACTTTTCTTCTTGTCCATTTGTATACAGAAATACATTAAGTTATTGCCTTCGGTTCAGTGTTGCCATTTTTCAGTACAAGAACTGCAGATTCTTCCCAGCCAATCTGCTTAACAGAATTATCAGAACTATAAATAGCTGTAGATGAACTTGTTTGAGTTTGGTCATAACCAAAGAAGCCATTTGTGTTCTACTGGAAAATACCGTGCAGTTGTTGTCATATACAATCAACATTGCTTGTACCCTCCTTCTCAGGTTCTCCTTTCCTAAAAAGCGACATGATTCAACACCAGCCTCCAATTTCATACTGTGATTCTTCAGTGACGACGTGACAAATACACTATACAAAACCAGGTCGACAAAAATTTATTGCATTCAAAAGTCAAACACAATTGCTTCAATCAAAAGGGCAACTTGCAACCACTCCGTTATGGATCTCGAGGTGCGTACCAAACCTTGGTCCATTGATTCTGTTAAGGTATATTTTTGTTTTTCTATTTTTAAAATAGAAAGACATGCAAAATAATTACACAGTATTAATCTCAGTGTAGCTCTAGTTGTCATTTTATTGGAAAAGAATCTATAACATATAAGAAATAAAGTATTTGAAGGTCATCGAACCACTGAGGTATACAGATATCTGTCTGCGGAGAATTACTTTGAAAAGAAGTAAAGTAAAAGAGAATGATTTATAGATTTTGGGTATGTTCGAAAGAGTTGTGACGACGCGCGCTTCTTGTCTGGGTCATTATGCTCGTCTGCATGTGCTGGGGTTGCGCTGGGGTGCGCCTGTCAGAAAGAAAGAGAGAGAGGCCCATGAGCGTGTGCCGCCTTCTTCGCTTCTTCCTGTTCCTTGACGTTGATTTCAATCGCTTTTTTTTTTTTTGTTACGACAACGGCAGGATGTTTTGTATTTCACATCGTGCTGTTCTTCGTTGCGGGCACGATCCGGTCCATGTCCGCGTCCATCTCCCGTCTCCGTTCATCATGCGGCATGTATCCCGTGTTTCCTCTTTTGCCCTCTGTTCTTTCTCCGCATTACGAGCGTGCCATCCCAGGCGCAACAGGCTTTGGACCCGAAAACGGAGTATATATTAAATTTTTAATCAATTAAGTGATGTTTGGTTTATAAAAAATGGTTGCTATTTTTGTGATATAAATACACTATTTTACGGTGTGTTAAGAAGGTAATAATTTTTTTCATTATATTCGGGCTTGAGCCGAAAAATGGGGTCAGCACCGCGCATGCTCGACCGCGAATATTTCGAACGATGGTTCCTTGGTTTAGCTTCGCTGTATCCTCCCAATAATCACCACCACGCGCAATCCCAATTAGCAAGCTTTCATTAATTTTTTTTATTAAAACATTTCCAGCAGCGTACTCGAGAGCCAGATTAGCACTCTAATTACCCATTAATCCGTTTTGCAGAGCCTGATCAGGGAAGAATTTTGCAAAATAAAAAAACGGCGAATAGCGGATGTGCACATCGTGTGTCCTCAAAACGTGTTTCCACGTGACTCTTATCATTAAAAATTAATTCTTTTCGCTAACATACTCCAACACCATGGAGCAACACATATTACCATTTTTAAATGATGCGAAATGATAATTACTTTCAAAAATCAATGTAAATTATTTACGGTGAAAGTAAAATAAAGAAAATTTCATACATTTATTCATTTTGCTTAAAAGCAATATGCCAATAAACACATAAAAATCCGACATCGGGTTTCGGATCGGCCTCGGAAAACGGTTCGGCCCCGACCACAAAAATCCCTGCCCGCGGGCCGGGTCGGCCCATTTGACTCCCCCAAGCTTTCGGCTGATGCCTTTTTAAGTTAAGGACATACCACCGTAAATCTAGAGAATTCCCGGGGGCATTCCGGGGAACTCGTCCATGCCGCGTTCGTAGAATCCGCGGCCAATCCAGCGTCGCCACGCCCTCCCATTTTCCTTTTACAAACAAGGCAACAAATCGCTCGCAAATCTCGTCTTCTCCCCTTCGTCACTCCGCTCTTCCCTTAATCTTCTTCTTCTTATTCTTCCAATCGCTCTCTCCAACCCTAATCTCGGACCAAGGTCGGCGCCGTAGGAGTTGGGAGCGAGGAGAAGGCATTGCAGGCCTCTCGGAAGCTGAAAAGATCGGTTTTTTGTGTGGGTTCTGGTGTTGAATTTGCTGCGGATTTCGTGGACCTGGTCTGGTCTGAACTTCTCTGCCGCGCGTGGGAAGTAGGTGGAGTAGATGATCTAGCATTGGTTGCAGACTGAGAGAAGAGGTTCGTGGATCTTTGGTTTTAGTAAGTTTTCTCGTTGATTCTGATGTTCGTTGCCCGGTAATTATGATTTTTGTTGTTTGTCTTTCTCGATTCAGCAACTTTTGCGATTCTGTTGTTAAGATCTTGTGAAAAATTTAGCTTTTGCGGCTGTTCATCCGATCAATGTGGAATTAGAAGGCCAAAGTTGGTTTTTTTTAATGTCACTTCCCGCTTATAGGATTTCAACCGGACATCTGAACCATATTTCTTGTTTTGGTCCACGGTCTTCTTTTTGTTATGTTTTTTTTATTTTTTTAGAAAAATGCGTTTTACGCAACACTTTCTTCTCCTGTGGAGGATGTGATGCTTTCAGCAAATATGCGAACTTTCTGATTTTTTGATCAGATTTCCGACGATGGTTATTTTCATATCATGTTCTTTGGCTCTCTCTGAAAATTTTATATTTTCAGGACTTCTTCTGATAATTTTCTGTATGTATACAGGGGTTTCTGTAGAAGATCATGACATCCAACGGTGCTCTGCGAGGCAGCCGATCGGCACGCTACGCCTCAGATCCTCCACCCGGCAGGCCTAACGGCATGCCCCCGCCACCAACGGTGACCTTTGGCCGCCGCACCAACTCAGGCCGCTACATCAGCTACTCCCGTGATGATCTTGATAGTGAGCTTGGCAGTGTGGACTACAACAATTACCATGTCCACATCCCTGCGACCCCTGACAACCAGCCCATGGCTGTAATGGATCCCTCTATATCAGCTCGTGTTGAGGAACAATATGTTTCCAACTCCCTTTTCACTGGTGGATTCAATAGTGTCACTCGTGCTCACCTCATGGATCGTGTGATTGAAACTGAGCCTGCACGGCAGCATCCACAGATGGCTGGTGCAAAGGGCTCCTCATGTGCGGTCCCTGGGTGTGATTCCAAGGTCATGAGTGATGAGCGTGGGCAGGACATCCTTCCCTGCGAGTGTGACTTCAAGATCTGTGTTGATTGTTTCAATGATGCTGTAAAGACTGGGGGAGCGACATGCCCAGGGTGCAAGGAGCCTTACAAGAACACAGAATTGGAGGAGGTGATGCCGCTATCATTGCCTGCCCCTCAAGCACAAGGCCCGTCAAAGATGGAGAAAAGACTGTCAATGATGAGGTCGAGTAAGCAGCTGGCACGGAGCATGACTCAGAATGGAGATTTTGATCACAACCGGTGGTTGTTTGAGACAAAGGGGACTTATGGCTATGGGAATGCTATCTGGCCGAAGGAGAATGGGGGTGATGAGGGGAATGGAGGCAATGGGCAGCCAGCGGAGCTGATCAGCAAGCCATGGAGGCCACTCACTCGCAAGTTGAAGATCCCTGCAGCTATCTTGAGTCCGTATCGGTAAGAATGGTTTTTTTCTATCTTCAATTTCTAACGCCAGATAGTTGCATTAGCTCCACTATATGCTGATATAATATTTGCTATGCTATTTATGTTATTATATTTTGTATTTGGTTTACAAATGTCTAGTATGATGAGCTAAATGGTGTCTTGCTAACATCAAAATGATAGATGCCTAGTAAACTGCTTCGCATTTCAAAATTTATTTTTTGGTCATGAAGTGTGGTTTCCATGTGAGAATCATGCTACTTTTGGTCTTAATCTGAATTATGGAATGGCTGATGACAAGAAAAGTAAGCAATAGTGTTGAACATGATGTTTGAATCTCATGAGCTAGAGTATCAGCTGTGGGGTTCCAATCATATTTAGTGATTATTCCTGTGTTATTCTCAACCTGTTCTAATAACTTTTGATGTTCTGTACTGTTGTTGCAGGCTTCTTATCTTTGTCCGGCTGGCCGTCCTATGTCTATTTCTTGCATGGCGGATCAAGCACAAGAATGAGGATGCCATATGGCTTTGGGGGATGTCTGTTGTGTGTGAACTTTGGTTTGCCTTCTCTTGGCTCCTTGACCAGCTTCCAAAGCTATGCCCGGTTAACCGGTCAACTGATCTTGCCGTTCTAAAAGAAAAATTTGAAACACCCTCTGCTACCAATCCTACTGGAAAATCTGACCTCCCAGGAATTGATGTATTTGTTTCCACTGCCGACCCAGAAAAAGAACCGCCATTGGTCACAGCAAACACTATACTATCCATTCTTGCTGCTGATTACCCTGTTGAGAAGCTCTCTTGCTATGTATCTGATGATGGTGGTGCCCTTCTCACATTTGAAGCCATGGCTGAAGCTGCGAGCTTTGCTGATCTTTGGGTGCCCTTTTGCCGTAAACATGGTATTGAACCTAGAAATCCGGAGAGCTATTTCAATTTGAAGAGGGATCCTTACAAGAACAAGGTACGATCTGATTTTGTCAAGGACAGGAGAAGGGTGAAACGAGAGTATGATGAGTTCAAGGTACGTATCAATGGCTTGCCTGATTCCATTCGTCGACGTTCTGATGCCTACCATGCTCGTGAAGAGATCAAGGCTATGCGCCTTCAACGTGAACATTCTGGTACCGATCCAGTTGAACCTGTGAAGATACCCAAAGCTACATGGATGGCTGATGGTACTCATTGGCCTGGAACATGGATAAACCCTTCTTCAGAGCATTCTCGGGGTGATCATGCTGGAATAATACAGGTCTGAATCTTTTTGCATTGTTTCTGAACAATGCCTTTTCTATTGACCTATTCACAATGTGATTTATTTATTTTCAATAGAGGTTTTGAAATTATGCTGCTAAAGTAATTTCATCATTGAGGGATATAACTATTGCTTAATCTGGGCAGATGGCAGCTGGTTTTTGATGTATGCATTAGTCATGTGTGCAGTTGGTTTTTACATAGTCACGAACTTTAAGAGAGAATTAAATATGTTGCTACTATCCTTTTTTACTTTTGCTATAAAATAATGTTTGGAATTGGATATCACATTAGTCTTCTGGAGTAAAATGAAGAACCAATGTCCTTAATTTTTCTTATGCTAATTTGAATGAAAATTGACAGTGTATTGATATTCCTATTTTCAGTCTTTAATTATTGTAATTCAAAGAATAAATTTGCCTGGTGTGCAAACAAATAAAATGATAAGAATCTTCTATTTGCAGGTGATGTTGAAGCCGCCAAGTGATGACCCATTACATGGCACCGATGGTGAAAATTTGCCTCTTGATTTCACAGACGTGGACATACGTCTCCCAATGCTGGTATATGTATCTCGCGAGAAGCGCCCTGGTTATGACCACAACAAGAAGGCAGGAGCCATGAATGCACTGGTCCGTGCCTCTGCCATCATGTCCAACGGACCATTCATCCTCAACTTAGATTGTGACCACTACATTTACAACTCCCAGGCCCTTCGTGAGGGCATGTGCTTCATGATGGACCGTGGGGGCGATCGCTTGTGCTATGTTCAGTTCCCACAACGTTTTGAAGGCATTGACCCATCTGACCGCTATGCGAACCATAACACAGTATTTTTTGATGGAAACATGCGTGCTCTTGATGGGCTTCAGGGTCCAGTGTATGTCGGAACTGGCTGCCTCTTCCGCCGCATTGCACTCTATGGTTTTGATCCTCCTCGTTCCAAGGAACATCATGCTGGTTGTTGCAGCTGCTGCTTCCCAAGTAAGCACAAGAGCCAAGTCACTGTTGCATCTGAGGAGACCCACGCTCTCAGAATGGGGGATTCTGATGAAGAGGAGATGAATCTTTCAACGTTTCCCAAGAAGTTTGGAAACTCAAGCTTTCTCATTGACTCAGTACCAGTAGCCGAGTTCCAAGGGAGGCCTCTCGCTGACCACCCGGCTGTAAAGAATGGTCGCCCACCTGGTGCCCTCACCATCCCTAGGGACCTCCTAGATGCCTCCTCAGTTGCTGAAGCAATCAGTGTCATCTCCTGCTGGTATGAGGATAAGACAGAATGGGGCGAGCGTGTGGGATGGATCTATGGATCTGTGACTGAAGATGTAGTCACTGGATATCGAATGCACAACAGGGGTTGGAGATCAGTGTACTGTGTGACCAAGCGTGATGCTTTTCGTGGCACTGCTCCTATCAACCTCACTGACCGGCTCCATCAAGTGCTTCGGTGGGCAACAGGGTCTGTCGAGATTTTTTTCTCTCGCAACAATGCCCTTCTTGCAAGCCCCAGGATGAAGGTTCTCCAGAGGATTGCTTACCTTAATGTTGGTATCTATCCATTCACCTCCATCTTTCTCATCGTCTACTGCTTCCTCCCAGCACTCTCCCTCTTCTCAGGCCAGTTCATCGTCCAGACCCTGAATGTGACCTTCCTCACCTACCTTCTCATTATCACTGTCTCTCTATGCTTGTTGGCTGTGCTGGAGATTAAGTGGTCTGGGATTGAGCTAGAAGAATGGTGGCGAAATGAACAATTTTGGCTCATTGGTGGTACTAGTGCTCACCTTGCAGCTGTGCTCCAAGGTCTGTTGAAGGTGATTGCAGGCATTGAAATTTCGTTCACCCTCACTTCTAAATCAGCTGGCGATGATGTTGATGATGATTTTGCTGATCTCTACATCGTAAAGTGGACCTCACTGATGATTCCACCAATCACAATCATGATGGTGAACTTAATTGCCATTGCAGTTGGGATCAGCCGCACCATATACAGTGTGGTGCCTCAGTGGAGCAAACTGCTTGGTGGTGTATTTTTCAGCTTCTGGGTATTGGCACATCTCTATCCATTTGCCAAGGGACTGATGGGCAGACGGGGAAGGACGCCAACCATAGTGTTTGTGTGGTCTGGGCTCATCGCCATCACAATATCACTGCTGTGGGTCGCTATCAACCCACCAAACGCAAATTCTCAGATTGGTGGTTCATTCACATTCCCATAGTCCATGTTCTAGTCAATATTTTTGGCTTTATGACAGAATCCATGGCAAGTTGGATTATGAAAAACAACCTAAAGCATTCTGTAGTTTCTTGGTTTAGTTTTTGGTGGGAGGCCGGCTGGGTTAGTTTACATCTACATTATGTTCATTTCTTCCTTTTTTTTCGTTAAAACCCTGTTATTCCGATTCAAGGAACTCTGGTGAGATGGAAAGCTAAGAGAGATGGACTCAATGGAGGATGCATTTCTCCAATGTGAAATAGTAGCTTTGTGGGGGGAAGCATATAAATGGTGTAATTTTGGATTCATCATTTAATTTGTTGATCTATTTGTTTTACTTTGTTATGGTTGCTTCACATGATGATGCTGTGGATCGCATGATATGTTCGGGCTCAAACATCTTGTTCAGTTAGGTGTATCAAAATGGATGTAGGTCCTACTCTGTTCTGCACTATTGGTTGTTTGTAGAAAGTTGATTGCTCATTTCATTACTTCAGTTGTAAAGGAGGAATGTATGGACTCTTAAGTACCATTATACATGAACGAACTCAAAATGGAAGCTGAATTCTGCTTCCCATTTTTCAGACAGCAGGTTTCTCAAATTTAATCCAGTTAGATATGAACTTGCTGATGGAAATTAGAACAAGGAGCAGAACTGGCTTTTTTTTTTTTTTCTTTATCGCAGAATAAGTTGGCAGAGTCCTTGTTGCGGAGTTCTGGAGTTTTGCTAGGATTTATGCAGTAACACAGAGACAATTCTTAATTGAACCAACTATTTTAGTAACACAAACAACCGAACAATTCAGAGACGAAATTAAAAAATCCAGAAACAGAAACAGAAAAAGCAGCGAGCTTTATTTATCAAGAAAAAAATAGAACTTGCATGGACACTGGCCACCAATTTAATCTCAAAGAACGACATACATTGACTTGGATAACAATAGAACACAAGAATTATTTTCCTGAAAGAACAGATTCTTCGCAAAAAGGAGGCCCAGCAGTTGAACATAAAGGAGGCCCAGCAGTTGAACGTCATTACAACAACATAATCACAATTACTGGGTCAAAAATAAATGCCTTCAAGCAGAGGTTGCCAACCTTGCTCTCAATTCCTTCCTCAGAATTTTCCCGGAAGGGGATTTGGGAATGGCATGAACAAAGTAAACCTTGTGTAACCTCTTGTAGAACACCACCTGAAATCGAAACCAACATACAAATTCAGCATCTTAATGCAGCAATCTAGATTAGATTACAAATTCTATGTACAGAATCCAGCATACCTGTTTGGCAATGAAATCCTTGACATCCTCCTCGGTGATATTGGAATCCGTAGCCCCGACCACGAAAGCCACTGGAACCTCGCCTGCGGCATCATCTTTTTGCCTATGACATTCAATGTCAGATCACCCTATGGAAAGAAGAAGAAATACTTCATCTAATTGGGGATATTGTTAGTTGAGCTTACGGTACAACGGCAGCATCGGCGATGGAGGAGTGGCTGACCAGGAGGGCCTCGAGCTCCGCTGGTGGCACCTGCATGAATTTTCATCACATCTACTCGCTTAGTACCAAGTCAGAGGAACGGCATTGTTCTCTAAAGCCAATTTTCAGCTTGAAGTTAGCAAATTGGAATGTGGCAATATGGTTTACTTGGAAGCCCTTGAATTTGATTAGCTCCTTCACTCTGTCCATTATAAACACCTCGTCGTCATCGTCCACAAAGCCAATGTCGCCGGTGTGAAGCCACCCTTCGATGTCGATCGTCAATTTGGTAGCCTCTGGATCGTTTAGATAACCTATCATATCACGAAAAAGCTATCAGTCACTTCCTGTTCTCACATCACATATTCCGATTTAGTTTGTTCAGTAATGGGGGAAGAGCACCTTTCATGATCTGAGGCCCCCGAATGCAGATCTCCCCAGGCTGGTTCCGGCCGAGGGAGAAACCAGTGTCCGGGTCGACGACCTTGAGCTCGGCGTTCCTGACGACGGTGCCGCAGGATCCCGACTTGGCGGCCACCGGAGTCTTCGCGAATGCAGGGCACATTGACAGCACGGGGCCAGCCTCTGTCATCCCGTACCCCTGCATGATTGATGGTACTGATCACTAACTAGCAATTACTTTCACTTGCAGGGACATGATATTTTCACCACCGAAACAAGTTAGGACTACCACCAACATTCAAACGGTAGAATGTTAAATCTAATTATTAGAATTTCTATCGTAAAATTATAACAATTGCATTTGTTTGTTCCTTAATCAATTTTAAAATCACAATAACGATTATGTCAGAAAAAAATGTTATAAAAGGACAACGAGTTGGTGTTGTTGAACCATTGCATATTGACGTATCTCTCTTGGATCTGACCACAGGGAACATGGCAATAGATGATCAATAAAATTACTTGAATAATATTTTTTTAATTATTTGTAGATATTCTGAATCTTTCGTGTCAGTAGAATCTATTACTGTAGAGGACAAATATGCCATTATGCTCGGAACCGGGCGTGAAAATATCCGAATTATCCCGAACCCAAAACCGAAAACAACCCCCAACTCTGGCGCGCTACCCGGTGGAAAAGAGTGAGACAGAGAGATAGCGCGAGGAGGAGGAGAAGAGCAGGAAACACGGACCTGGCCGAACACCGCCTGCGGCAGGCGTCGCTGGAGCGCCTCCTCGAGCTCCTTCCCGAGCGGCGCCGCCCCAGACAGCACGATCCGTATGGAGCTCAAGTCGTACTTCTCCACCATCGCGTTCTTCGCAAGCGCCAGCACCAGCGGCGGCACCACCGCCGCCACCGTCACCCGGTGCTTCTGTATCAGCTCCAGCATCGAACCGATCTCGAACTTGGGCATTATCAGGACCGCTGCGCCGGCGCGCAGCCCGCAGAGCAGCACCGAGTTCAGCGAGAAGATGTGGAACAATGGCAGCACGCACAGCATCATGTCGTCGGAATTCAAGTACAAATTGGGGTTTTCGCCGTCGACTTGCTGAGCCACGCTCGAGATCAAGCTCTTGTGCGTCAAGATCACACCTTTCGGCAGCCCAGTCGTCCCCGACGAGAACGGGATCGCGACCGGGTCCTGCGGATCGATCTTTACGTCCGGGACTTCCATCTCGTCGGCGGCGGAGACATCCTCGAAGCAAATGCAACCCTCCGGCGCGTCGTCGACTGTTATCACGATGAGGCCCTCGCCGCCGATTTTGGGGAAGGCGTCGTCGCGGAGCTTGTCGACATAGATGGCTTGCGTGAGGACGAGCTTGGCGCCGGAGGCCTTGAATTGCTTGAAGATCTCGGCGGGGGTGCAGAAGGGGTTGGCAGCGGTGGCGGCGGCGCCGAGGAATGAGGCGCCCATGAACGCAAACACGAACCCGGGGGCGTTTTGAAGGAGGATCATGATGACATCCCCCTGCTTGACGCCGAGCTTGGACAGCCCGGCGGCGGTCTTGCGGCAAATGAGGTGAGTTTCGGCGAAAGAGAACGTCTTGCCCGTCTGCCCGCAGATGAGGCAGGGGCGATGGGCAAGGCCGGAGATGTTCTCAAAACAGTAGGTGTGGAGAGATAGGTGGTTGGAGATGGGAATTTCAGGGAGGCGTGACCGGAACACGACGTTTTCCGGCGGCGCCGCTGCTGCAGCCGGCTCGGGAGGCTGGGCATGTATCTGCTGCTGGGATTCAGGGGAAGCAACGGTGATCATTGTTCCAGGCTCTCTCACAGTATACAGAACAAAAATTTGAGCTATGATAGAGACAGATGGATCTGTATACAAAAAATGGACAAAGCACTGTACTCGGTACTCTTAACCAAAAACAGAGGAAGACAGAGGACTTGAAGCTAAAAAAAGCACAAGAAATACAGAAAAAAAAAAGTAATCTTTTTGCAAGATCCAAGACAGATTGAACAAGTAGATTTTTACGGAACCAGCTGAAGAAATCAAAGATGCTTAAAATTCAGCAAACTAGAGGCGAGGAAGGAAAGGAAGAGACTCGTAGGGGAGAGGCGACGAGGACGGGGTAGGTAAGAGGAGGGGGTGGCAGATAAGAAAATGAGAGGTGTAGAGATGAGGCAGGCGTAGACCTATCCCGCCTCCAACAAAACCAGCACGAGTTTTTCACTCTGGGCTTTAACGACACCAACCACACCATTTCACCAAAGGTTGAAATTTGACAGAGTTTTGATATTTTAGCGAATCAACATCACCCACCATTCAAGTCGGATGAGCGCTCCATTTGGATGGAAGCCCTGTTTTTGACCGCGATATTGAAACTTCATTAATACAAAAGATTGAGTCAAAAACATTTGTGGCACAACGGTGGCTGTATTGCATGCGCTGGCGGTTGTTGAGCGCTGAGCGGCACGTGTAGAATTTGGCCAGCCTTCCTGGGCAAATGGCCGCCACGCTGCCAAACGCCCATTAGACCTTGCGCTTAATGTTCTAAACCTCCATTTAGAACTGTACAAGAAGTACAGTCAACGAAGGAGTAGGTAGCTTCGTTCTGTGAGTGAATTGCAGCAAGTTACATGACAGTACAAGAAGACCGACCAAAAGGCATGGAGGAGACGCGCAACTTGGCTTTCAGGAAGTAGTTGCGGCTATATTGAATCGGGTCGCAAATGACAGGGCAATGCCATCTCGATGATCTCATCCAACAGTGTCCAAATGAAACTGCCATCTGGCGCTAGTACTGAATCCGGTGCGGAGAAGTGATGGCGGAACCTACGGATCGCCAGGGCATAAATGAGCGGGAGCAGCTCTGCGAAGAATGTGTGGGTAGGTGGCTTCCCCTTCCAAGACTTGATTATCAGAAACCAGAAAACAAGATGAGAAGCTTCAATCATCCCAGAATGAGAGCACTGGCGAATCAAATTGTTCAGGTTCTGTTTCTTCACAGAACATATTGATGTGTTTGTCCATAGGTCGTGATACCGAAATTGCCGACTTCGATTACAATGGCACTGCAGAAGCTACTCCTTCGCAGGGGAAATTATTGATGTTGTCGACATTCGAGTGTCTGATGACCGATGTGAATGCTGATCATGGCATCTCAGAGAGAATCAAGTTGTCTATGGGTTCACTGGTCCTGGTAGTGTGACTTCAGAGTTGGATTAAAATGGCAAAAATACTACAAGACGCGAGCGGTAGAATCTCTCTTCATAGTTTACAAGGCAATAATGCAGAGTCCATATTGGTTTTTGGTACTGCTTGCCCAGCTGTTTGTAAGAGCAACGTTTCAAAAACAAGATACCGAGCCTGTTGCCCATGTGCCCCAGAACTCCCATGTTGTGCCCAGCAGGCGAACAATATCCCCATTAAAAAAATTTTATTTATATGTAACTCCCTAAGTTTTTTCAAAATTATACATGACCTTTTCAAATCTAAATAATCATATATTTCTCTATATTCTAATGATTTTTTTCCAAAATCTCTCTTGAAAATTTATGTAACAAATCTTCTTAATTATCTCATATTAAAACCAATTAGGAATGTAAAATTCTTAACTTATCCCTGTTTTTGAAAAACAAAGATTAAAAACTATTTTCTATGTTTATTAAAAATTATTTGACAAAAGAACAACAAATTTATATTAAAAAATCCCTATTATTTTAAGTTTCTTAAAAACAACTTGACAAGATAACCACAAAATTATATTAAATAAATCTGTAATTAATTAAAATTTACTTATATAATCCACTATTTTTAGGTTTTTTAAAATTTGTTACATTAATTTTATATATTTAATATTAAAATTATTATACTTTCCTAATTACTTACAAATAAATTATTTTTTAAAGAAGAATGTAACTTTTTGTTTATTAAAAATTATTGACAAGAGAACAATGATATTATAGTAAATAAATCACTAATTAGTTAACATATATTTATATCTCTTTATTTGTGCAACTCATTAGAAAATTTTATTAATTTTTTAAACTAATTAACTAATTTTAAATTAAAATTATTATATTTTTATATAATAGTTTATAAAATAAATTATTTTTCTTACATAGTATGTATTTTAATAGGTCAATTTTCAATTCCTATTCCAATCCACTGGAATTAAAAAAATTAATGAAATTGATCAATTTCATTTGTTAATCAAACAACAAAATTTAAAATTGATTGAATTGTCCAAATTCTAATTTCATTCAAAAAATATTTGCCCAAACATCAAAATTATCCAATTCTTCCGATTCTCTTAATATTTTGAAATTACTCAATTTTATTGATTTCACCATTTTAAATTTGAAATTGATCCAAATGTCCTGTTAAGGCAAACTAATAATAAAAAAATTTTAAATTATCCTTATTTTTTAGAAAATGGATAAATTATAAAAAAAATCCTTTTTTATCTATTCGTACTTACAGTCTATTTGTATTTAAAATCTTTGAAGTCCTAAATAATGACGATGTGGATTCATTTTAATAGATTTTTAAAAAAATTAGAAATTAATAACATTTTACAAAAAGGCTCAAAATGGACGGTTATATAAATAAATTGTAATTAATTAGGGATTTGAATATAATATTATTATTCTCTTTTCAAATAATTTTTAATAAACTTAAAATATACATACTTTTAGGGAAATTTTTTTATTTCTAATTAATTAAAAAATTATGGCAATTAATAAAAAATTAAAAAAGGGACAAAAATTTTAAAGATAACGTACACATCAAGACTAAGCTTCTGGAAAACTGAAATATAAGTATGGAGATATAACTAATACTAAAAAATATTAGTTATCCATTTTGTTCAACTTCCAAGCATACATTTATATTTCAAACTAGCAGACAACATCAACCTTCAAACTGTTGATTGTTTCCTCAATTGCAAGTCTCAAAACAATCAATAAACAGGCAAAAAGGTTCCTGGGGGAGCAAAGAGAATAACTAGAGCTATATAACCTAATGAGACCCAGAGCAGATTGTAAATCTAAAAACACAATGATACTGAGCAATAGTGGGCGCTAGATATGAGAGAGTATAATGGTTTACAAACTGATGAAATTAACTGCAGGTTAAGCTAAGGAGAAATAAGATGCTCTAGCAGAGATTTTGGCAGGCGAGAACTTTTACTTCCATCGAATGACGGAAATGAACAAAATGATGTACTGAACTACTGATCATGCTTTAACCCAAAAAAGGTGTGATCAAGCACCATAGATGACCAATCCAACTGCAGTATAACTTGTAGTAGCTTATGTAATCTACTTTGTTTCAAAAGCACGAGCTGCAGACACAAAAAAAGCCATTTTTGAAGACATAAGATAATACAGCTTGTTATAATATCAAATGTAATAAATTAGCCATATATTTATTGCGGTAAATATCGATGTCCACCACAATTCACGATATAGAGGAAGAATATAAAAGAGGAAAAGATAACACACAAGAGATATATGTGGGGAAGACGATCCAGATGATATTGTATTGATGAAAAGAGAAAGATAAGAAGATTATAACGATGGAGACGAAACTCCAATATCACCAACTTTCACAAAAGACTAAGTAGCCTAACCGTCACAAGATGTATTGAGAGTATTGATCTATATATATATATCTCTCTCACTCTATTGAAATCCTTACATCAATGGTGTATTTATAGATGTAGCATAATGATGTTTGAGTCAAAGTAGAATACTGACTCAAATAAGACTTCTACTAATTTAAGTCTTCTAGTAGAAGATAAATTTAGATAAGGATTAGACCCACTAAATAACTTTCTAATTTAATTAAGACTATCTGGAAAATCTAGATTCGAGACACCATAAAGCCAACATATATTAAATATTGAATAGATAGAGTTTAATATATATAGTGAAAAAAGTTCATATCTCATAAGTTTAGATTTTTGAGATATTTTAGTATCCGATCCACTATATTGATCCATTTTAATACTCTTTCGACTCTACCAATAAGTGATATTAGAGCTTTTGGGTTCGAATATATACAAATTCTTAAACCGAAATTATCGTAATGATACGACTAAATTAAGTCGCATACTAGTTTCTCTTTAAAAAAATCAGAAATTGAGACAAAAATATGTTAGTACGAATCACACGGTAGAATTTGTCAAGTAAAAGAACACCATAATGATGCGACTGAATCGAGTCGCATGTCAGTTTCTCTTTAAAAAATTAAAAAATTGAGACAAAAATGAATTGGTCAAATAAAATAGTATCATGATAATACAACTAAATTGAGACGCATGTCAGTCTCTCTTAAAAAAAATTAAAAAATTGAGACAAACATCCGTTAGTATGAGTCACATGATGAAACTAGTTAAGTAAAAGAGTTTTAAATTAAAAGTATTAAAATTGATATAGTCAAATCACACTTGAAAGAGGATATTGTTAATGTCAGGTGTGATGAATTAGTCTCACATCGAATATTAAATAGATAGAGTCTAATATATATAGTGAAAAATATTCATATCCCATGTGTAAGGCCCGGTGGGGCCAGTGGGCCAATAAGCAGGCAATGGGCCTGTAACTGGTAGCAGTTATTTTTAGTCTCACATCGACAAAATGTTGGAGTTGAAACTGGGCCAAATATGATGACTGCCGTAGACCCAACAACGAGGTCTTTTTCTGGGGAACTTGGAAAAACAAAATCTTGAAATCGGATGGGCCGCGGACCGCAGATGCCCAGAGATAATATCGTACTGGGTTGGGGGCATCACATAGTGGTATTAGAGCCACTCCACATCTCTTGATCGATGTGGGCTAACTCAGCGATGATGCTGAGTCTTTGAGAGGGGGGCGGGGGGGAGATTGTAAGGCCCAGTGGGGCCAGTGGGCCTGTAACTGGTAGCAGTTATTTTTAGTCCCACATTGACAAAATGTTGGAGTTGAGACTGGGTTAAATATAATGACTGCCGTAGACTCAACAACAAGGCCTTTTTTTAGGGAACTGGGAAAAACAAAATTTTGAAGTCGGGTGGGCCTCGGGCCGCAGACGTCCGGGAATAATATCGTGTTAAGTTGAGGACGTCACACCATAAGTTTAGGCTTTGGAATATTTTAGTATATGATTGATCCGGTTTAACACTCTTTCGATTTTCCCAATAACAGCTAAGCATTTACAATTTATCCTACTTTACATTGGAAATAGAAAAACATGAAAACAACCGATATATGTTTCAAACACTAATTTTTATATTCCTTCTTCTCCAAGAAAAATAAGAAATATTTTCTCTTCTATCTAACACTTGTATCCAAAAATCCTTCAAACTAGATCTAGAAAGGAATGTCAATCCAAATGAAATAAAGCATAAACCCACATGACATGAGTCAAATACAATTATTCAGCAATGACTCAAACTAGCAGTTTATCCGTTGTTAATGGCTTATAATATGCAACCAATGATTTTTATGTGTTGGGGAGTGATTCAAATTTACATGCATGACATCCATTATCTTGGTCAGTCTTTTTAAAACAAGGTCATAAAATAAAATCTCTCAGAGTGGCCCCTGTGTTAACCACTCTTAAGATACTTACAAATGTGTTCAAATCCATGAAAAGAGGAAAGCAAAGAGAGTCAAAAAAAGGGAGCACTTTTTAGACCAACAATGTAAATCACCGGTTGAACACCATAAACATGTGCAAAGCTTTATGGAACATGTATTTCTTATTTTCTATAGCCATGCTTGGTTGCTTTACTTTGGATGAATTCAATTTTAGGACAGTAAGATAAAAGTTGGGCTCTCATTTGATGCCCATGAACTCTTCCTACTCCAAGCAAAAACACAAATAATATTGACAATACCCATAAAACCCGTAACTTTGACTTCAAAACCATTGTTTGTCATATTTATTATTCCAGTTTTACAAAATTGTAACTAGATGAAAGGTGGCTGTAGACTTCTTAGCTACAGAAACATGAAAAGGATCCATAGATTTGCTTGTCATGACCTCGGAACATTACTGCACACTTTCTCACCCTTTTTTTTTTTTGAGAAACCAAATTTACTTTCACTGAATGTCATTCATTTCTAGCTTAAGGATCATCATTTATTACTTTAAAACGCTCGTCTTCTCCTTGACAGTCCACGATAGTAGGGCTGAGTGATCATCAAACACCTTCAAAATCCCAAATTTCACAAAAAAAAAAAAAGTTGAGCCAAAACTAGTAATACAGCATAGATTTGTTGTGATTCATCAAAAATCATGCAATAAAGCCCCAAAAAACCATCAAATTTCTCAAAAGAAATTTATCATACGTGGCAAATAATCAATCACAATAAAATGTAAACAATAACAAAAATGACAAATCGAGCATGAAAACACTACAAAATAAGATGAATATGCTTACAAACCTGAAAATCCTAATACTACAAATTAGAGAATGTTAAAAAAGACTCCAGTTTGAAATTGTTTTGTTGTTTCGTGGGCCTAATTGTTTAGGCAAAGCGGGTAGAAATAAAGAGGAATTTTCGGTATTTCTATTCACTTGATTTCGCAGAATTGATTGATGAACATGAACCTTCACGCTTATAGAACGAAAACGATATGCGCGAATTTGATTATATTAAACTAAAATTATTTTCCAAATCACAAAAAGGAAGATTCTGCTTTTTTATATTTTTTAATTTAAAATGAACCATTATTTCTTGGCTTTCTTTTGAGCCAAAATCAAATGTTTTTTTTACATCTGAGTGCAATTTACGGGATGTCAGAATTTATTTTGATGGTTTAATAATATATTATCACGTAGCAACTATAAATGAAAATTAATATTTTTTCACGTAAGATCTGAATAATTTATTATATTAAATGGATATGGCAATGGGTGGTTCGGGCATGACCTGTCTGATTGGTGCCCTCTTCCTTCGCCCGCCGAAAGGACTGGGGAAAATAAAATTTCTTTTTGACATTTCTGAATAAATAAATCATCTGCAAAAAGTTTATATAAATTATAATTTGCGCGAATCCAAATGTCAACTGACTAAGGATCACAAGCTAAACCGACCGAGACCAATAGCGCGTGTTAGGTGAGGTTAAGGTTAACCACGGTCAACCTAACCCGGGCTCTTATCCTGAATATCTTATTCCCGGTACGATCGTGTATTCCAACCCCGACGATAGCGAAGTTTCCCCTCTCCGCAAACTCACGCCCTTCGCCCCTCTTCGATCGCTGCAACTCACACTTTCCCTTATTCCCCTTCTTCTTCTTTCTCCTGTCTCGGAGGATTTCGCAAATGGATCTCAATCCCCCAGGTCTTCTGCCCTAATTTCGCCTTTGGACCTCTCCCTAGGAACCTCTTCTTCAAGGTGAAGTAAAAATCGATCTTTTTTTTTCTGCTTATTTCGGTTTTTGGATCTTTTCTGGCAAATTCCTTGATTTCTCATGCTCAGAAGCTCTATTTTTGTGTCAAGTTATATGCTTTTCCACTTGGCTTGCAGATTTTTCGGTTTCCAGTGGTGTTCTAGGAGCTAGGGTTTTGTAGGGGAACGCCGGAGTGGAGTTCGCTGTAGAAATTTGCAATTAGTTCGCAAATTGACGGTAATTGCTGTGAAATTGATGGCTTGAGAGACGAATTAGGAAAGTGGGCGGAGGGGCTGTTGAATCATGGGAAGTAGCGATGTGGAGGCGCCGGCCAAGGCTGCGAAGACCTCGGCAGCGGTGCAGGTACTGGATTTGGTGCCGATTGTTGATCCATTGAACTGTTGGATTTCTTTCTAGTCTGCAAGGTGACCTATGCGTTTCGTTTGTTCAGGAGCAGCCAGCGGCTACTACTTCTAGTGCTACACCTGCCGCCTACCCTGAATGGTCTGGATTTCAGGTGATCTGGGCGAACTTTGACTTGTCTTTCTCATGAACAACGCGAGAACGTTACTCGTTTTCACGACCCAAGGAAGATTTCTTTGATTTGGATATTTCGATAGTGTTGTGATTTTTTGTTTGGATTATGGTAGGCATATTCGCCAATGCCACCCCACGGGTTCTTTCCTTCTCCAGTGGCATCGAGTCCTCAAGCTCATCCTTACATGTGGGGACAGGTGCTCTTTCCTTGGCTTTTAATTCTACTGCTGCATGACGGGATTTTTTGAACTCTTTTTCCTATGATATTTCTCAGAGTTCGAATAGGGTAATTTAGTCTGTGTGCTATTGTACATTTCAACATAACTTGAACACGGCAGAAATCAGATTTTGAATCTACATGAGCAGAGCTTGTGTATGCGTACTATTATGGGCAATATCAAGAAGTTTGTAATTGTTATACCTTTTATATACAGTGTTATTTGTGATCTATTAAAGTTTGTGTTTTATTTTATTTTATTTTTCCATTTTTGCAGCACATTATGCCTCCATATGGGACTCCACCACCCCCGTATGTCATGTATCCTCCTGGAGGTTTATATGCTCATCCATCTATTCCACCGGTAAATTCTCGTGAGACCTCTCTAGGCTCAATAGGTTGTATAGTTTACTGAAGTTTTCACCTTTTTGCTTGATGCAGAATACACTGATTCTTGCCTTATTATTCCTCCTTTTTTTTTCGCTTCGTAGGGGTCACATCCATTTACTCCATATGCCATGCCTTCTCCAAATGGAAATATTGAGGCTTCTGTGAGTTACCATGCATTTCACTTCCTGCTCAAGTTAATCTTTTCGACTTCTGGTGTATATTGATATGCGGGTTAGGTGAATCATGTGGTATTTAATTTTATTCCTCAGGGGGCTGTGCCCAGTGGAAATGAAGCGGATGGTAAGTCACCTGAAGGTAAGGACAAAAGTCCCCTTAAGAGATCTAGAGGAAGTTTAGGAAGTTTGAACATGATTACTGGAAAGAACCACAATGAACAGACTAAAACATCAAGTGTGCCAGCCAATGGAGTTCCCTCACAGAGGTATGCAGTGTATTAGTACATTCTTCTTCTATTGAATAGCTTGCTTACAATTTTGTGGCTTTTTAGTGGGGAAAGTGGAAGTGAAGGTTCAAGTGAAGGAAGTGATGCTAATTCTAATGTGAGCCCCATTTCACTTGGTCATTGTTAGTTTTTAAGATACACAATTTGTTGTTCTACATGAATGTGTTGCTATTTGTCAATTAATTTTATTAGCACAAAACACTTTGTTGTTGTCTCTTGTATATTTCCTGGTGTTTCTAGCTATGATATCACTTTTCCCCTGACATATGATTTTGTGGGGATGTCATTATATGAACCAAGGAAACAGGCACTTTCATTATCTGCGAAAAGTTAGAATGAGGTGCATGAGCTTTTGTCCTGGGACATGGGTTTGTCAAGAACATAGAACACTCCATACTTGATTTGTTTTTGGCAGCAAGTAGATATGCAATATGAGTTTTTTAGCTATATATGAAAGATATCTGTTTTGAGCATGATCAACTGTTATTTCTTATCCCATATACTGCTCTTGATTTTAGTTCATGTCTATAATTTGTTGTTATAAGATCTGAGTGGACTATGTGCTGATGCTGTACCTTTTAATTTTACATAAACTTCAATCAGATTTTCACCTTCTTGTCCATGCTTCCCAGAAGACTTTGCTAGGCTTATTTGGTGTCATAATTATGGATATTTGGGGTTATAATGGTGGATTCCATGTACTATTATTCTGATATAGGTCATTGAGGTTATGGTGGAAAGCCAATAGTTTCGTGGATGGAGTAAACATCCTCTTATTTTCCATATGTGTGTGGCAGTAGACAGAAGCCCCAATTTAACAAGAGCTATAAATTATCAAATGCCATATAATTTGGAATCATGAATTTTCATTAAACATGCCCCAAGTAAAGTGCATTTTGAATAGGCTTGTATTGCAATTGCTTTTGCTGAAGTTGAGAAGTGGCTAGCAGTTGAGCAGCAAAAACTTGTCATCTTTGTCATTTTTATGAGTTTCCTACTGCCAAATTTGTATGTTTTATTTTTTTTCTGGAGACAAATTGTATTCAAAGATGTTTATCTTCATTCATCTTTTTGAGTTCCATTACTTTTGATTGCACAGGATTCACAGGGAAAGACATGTGGCAGGCAAGAGGGTTTTGAAGGTATGTGTATAAAATGACATTGTTTTAGGTAAATTTGGAATCATTTATTTACAATAGGCTTATTCCTTGCTATGATATACAGCTGAGGCATCCGTAAATGGTAAAACTGCCCGTGATTCTCAGAATGGAGTTTCTCGTGTATTGTCACAGCTTGCTTTAACGCAGGCCATGGCAATCATGCCTATGCCATCAGCTGGTTCTTCTGGAGGTGTTACGGGCCCCACTACCAACTTAAATATTGGGATGGATTACTGGGGTGCGCCTGCCCCATCAACTATTCCTCCAATTCGAGGGAAGGTTCCTGCTAGCACTGTTCCTGGTGCTATTGTTCCATCAGAAATGTGGCTTCAGGTTCTTTCTTAGCACTTGGTTTTGTGAATTATTCGTGTAAACGGTTTGATTATCATTCTTCTTGAGGGATACTCAGGATCCTAATTTTCTTATGTTTGTAAGGATAGCTTCTATTAATGGGTTTTAGGATTCTATCTTGTTTCTTTTGTTTCATAATTGATAGTAAAGACATCCACACTGTCCTTATTATGACAACATCTGCAACCTTTTGAAGGTGATGGCTCCTGTACACCTGTGATATGAATATAGTAAAATTTCTCCTTCAAGAATGAAGATCTGCATGTATTTTCGACTTTGAGAAGTTGTGAAATAGGTATTCTAAGACCCAATATCTGCATTATAACTTCTAACTTGTCCGGGAGCCTAAATTGCTTGTTTGTTGAGATAATTTAGAATTTAAGATTGCAATATAGGACTTTGACCAAGCCTAGTTTTCACTAACTGGCTCTTCATTTTGTCTTGTGAATCTTGGTACCTGTTTTCAAAACCCTCTTTCCTTTCATGGTACTGCAAGCTTTTTCCTTCAGCTTCACTTCAATAAAATTATTATGCTAGGATCCTCTAGAATGAAGTATAATATAACAAGTTTTGAGGGTTTTGTGGGTTTCACCCTTCAACTTGGCTTCATCTTTTCGCAGACTAATGCCAAAATCTACACAAGGCAACCTTGGAAAGAGGTTCTGTGATATTAGGAGATGACCGGTTGGGAGAGGAAACATGCCTTGATATTTTCATCATTTTAGCTTTAATCTTGCTGCATCCATGATCACCTCTATAAGATTCCCATAGAATTGGTTTATTATAACTGTGGATGGCTATTCTTTGCATGGCAATGGGACGATATGCTTCTTTTTCATGATTTTGATCTTCAACACTGGGCCTGAATGCTTTTCTCGTGCAATTTTTTTTTGTTGGGATTCTGTTCTTTGACTTTGTCTTGTATTTTTTTCACAAATTAGACGGTGGACCTTGGGCCTGAAAGCTTTTCTTGCATGGTTTCCTGTTGACACACTGTGTTTGTCCTTTTGGGGCCAGGATGAAAGAGAACTGAAGAGGCAGAGGAGAAAGCAATCAAATAGGGAATCCGCAAGACGATCCAGGTTACGGAAACAGGTAAATTTCTGTTCTAGCCAGGAATTGATTTATAAAGAATACATGTATTTAGTGCCTTTACATTAGACAAAATGTGTCATTCGTTAATGGTTGAGTTTCAGGCGGAATGTGAAGAATTAGCTCAACGAGTGGATACTTTGAAGGAGGAGAATTCTTCCCTTAGAGCAGAAGTGGGCCGCATTAGAAAAGAGTATGAGCAACTTTTGGCGCAGAATGCCTCTCTTAAGGTGACAGCTTTTCCTGGTAACTTTTTGGTTTGCCCTTTGTTATCTCTCTTTAGGTTAAAACACACTGCAACTCTACAGGAGAAGCTTGGAGAGCTACCGGCAGGAGTAGATGGCTCAAGGCCCGAGAATAACGGGAAGCACTCTGGCAGCGAGAGTGGCCATCAGAACTTGGATTCTGATGCCCAAGCTGGGCAGACAGATCCAGGTCAGAATGGTCACTGAGACCCTAGGTCAAACAGCCTGCCGCATAACCCTGACTAAGTCATTGCCATGCTCTTGTTACATAATTTTTGGAAAAAAATGTAGTATTTACTGCAGTTGATTGGTACTAGGTAGTCAAGATTCTGATGCTGACCACTCCAGGCATGATTCCTGTTTTTGCCTTGGCCCATCTTTTAACCGTCAAGCTCAGACAGGACATGTACTTTTGGGACTAATGCTAATACCTTATAAACTTGGAGGTGAATACTGCGACTTGCTGCAGCCTACCTGTTATTCAAGTCCTGGGGTTTTATGTAATGTATAATTATTGAGAACAGTAATTAACCACTGTCATTTCAAGCTTTACTGGTGATAAGTTTGAGGTTGATGTATCCAATAATGAGACGACTACTTGTTTATTGTGTGCAATGTAATTGCATAGCATGTTCTTCAAAATCCTCTATTAATTTGGAGGAATGCCTGTACTCCAATCTCAATTAATTTTCAAAATTTTGGGAAACCGATCATGGCATTCAGCTGAATCCTAGATGCAAAAGACAATTTTAGAACAATCAAGGAAGGCCGAAGGATGTTTTCGGTGTGTAATTGTCAGGAACACCTAAATAATTAGAAAAAATTATTAGGTACTACTGCCAAATCAGTTCATGTGGATCACCTGCAGACCGCGGTTAATTAGTCTAGACATGCAAGATTGGCTGTTGCTTCATTGTTTTTCTGCTTATAAAATAAATGAATTACATTTAGATGTGCTGTGGAAGATCACTCATCTGATAAATGTTCCTTCCTAGATTAAAACATGTTCTTCTGAGTGATATACTAGTTCCCTTTTTTTTTGTGGATTGAGGGAGAGGAGAGGGGTGTGTTATGTGATAGCTTACTGTTCACAGCGGGCAAAGCAAACGTCTATAGGCAAAAATTGGTCCCCAATGCAACATGATTAACATAAAAGAAGACTGCAAGGTTGGCTTCCGAAACAAACAAAACAGGCCTGATTTGACCACCGCAGTAAGTTAGAGACATGCGTTTTGAACATATCCTTGTCAACTTCTCTGGTTTTCACCGATAATATGGTTGTCAGAGACCAGTAAGGTATTACAGACATGGCAAACCTCCGTTTACACATACTAAGCAGTTTGTCTCGGTCCATTCATAAGATTACATGTTCTGCAAGCTTCTTTAGACTTTCCTTACTAAAAGAAACAATCTTTGATCCAGTTCGAAGTTGGCTGCATTTGAGGGATCCCCCTTAAGCATCATCAACAAGCCACCAAATGAAGCATATATTTCCCTGTTCAAATCAAGACAAAAATCACTCAAATTGTTCAATGGCTATAAAGAATTGATGCTATCATATCAAAGAGAGTAACTCTTCACCGTAACTATACAAACAGAAGTTCCTCTGAGGTGTCAAAGATTTCATGCTAATTGCAATTGGGTATAATCATCTCAATGGGATAGTTTACAACCTCAATAGCATTTACCCATGGTTTTCACATCTGCATTTACCTTATCAAGAAAACAATGAAACCCATACGATATCAAACGGACACTGTTATAGAAAATTGAAGATATTGATGTGCAATACCAGCAAAGCAAGCAAATATCTACCACCAAAACATATTACTAGACAAGAAACCCATAATTTACATGCCGACAGAAACAACTTCACTTATCCTCACAGGCGGTAAAGGTCTCTGTACAATCTCATCACATTAATGTTTCCAAATCTTCTCATAGTTTGTGTTCAATAGTGACCCGTTATAATTTCATGAGACAAACAATAGCCTAATACTTCAAATGCAGTAAACCCTAGATATGCATAGCAGAGTAAAACATAATTTAATAGAACATAAAATATAAGCATTTTCTTAATAAATGAGAAGTTCAAATTAACAGCAGATACAAGCATTTTAGCCTAACTTTCCACAATCAACCAGAGTATTTCATCTCAACTATTCCACTCAATGGAATGAAAGAGTATCCAGCTTAAAAATATGACTGTCAAATTTCTGACATTTAACTCTAGATGAATAGTACAAAGTTTTCTATTGGACCTCCAAAGTTATGGCGGAATGAAAAAAATGGATTGAATATGCATCACTGCAATGTACAACATCATTTTCAGTAAGGAAACCAACACAAACTCAACAATGTGGTTATAGTCAATGACTCAAAGGGCATCCTCAAATTATCTGCACTTGTAAAGTCCAAATGTGAGTTGCCAATAAGTCACGACTTCCCCTGGTTCAGGGTGCAGAGAGGTTTCAAAAGGGTAGAGCATAGAAATAGCCCACTACAGAAAAATCAGATATGATGGATTCTAATCTAATTGCCGGCTCAAAACAGAAGAAATTTAATTACATAAGATAAAATCATTGAGAAAATGAAAGTCATCAGATGCTAAACAGAATTTGGTTGGTGACATACAAAATTGTCACTGTCATAATGCGCAATTAACTTTCACCCTGGTAAACATTAAGTAGCTTGCATCTATAACACAGAAAAAGAGAGCCAACCTTCTCAATCCATGACCAGAAACACTGGGAAAACTGATACAAGAATTGGGTACACAATTTGTCATATTTTAGACTCTGAAAAATGCTATGGATTTCAAGTGTTAACATTGGCTACTGATTTGCTTCCAGTTTTTTGTTTTTCTAAGCGTCTGCAGCTAGCAGCTTCAAATTCAAAGGCATTACAGACACCAACATGCTATTACAAATAGACCATACAAAATATGGGTGTCAACATGCTATTACAAATAAACCACAAAAACAATCATTCACTATGCAAAATTAACCAAAACCAAACAGAAAAAAATAAATAATCGCATAGAAGTCATACACTTTCACGCTAGATCCACCAGAATTCTCTTCCGAAATCTTATAGAGCTTCCCATGCATAACATACTCGAATTTGTCGGCAAGCGACTTTCTCCCTCCCTGGAGGCCAAAATTTCACAAACAATCAGACACGACAGTCCATCTCTAACTCAACAAATTTCATCAACAAAAGATAACACAAAAGAAACCACACAATCACCGGCGCAAAGAAGCCAGTATCAGGAGTCCCATCCAAATTGAGAGTTGGAGCTAACACCATGGTAAATTTATCCCCAACACTCATCGGATACACCTCAGTGTTGACATCAAGCTGCATTAGCATATCAAACTGCTCGCTACGTGCTTCAATCCGAGAAACTACAAACAAAAGCAAACCCAATCAAGATGCTTCCCTTAACTGTTCTAAGGCATGTAAATCCGAAAAAAGATCGATAAACGAGAGAATGGGGAATACCTTTGTCGAATTTCTTGCCGTCCGGGTCCAGACGGATCACAGTGAAGATGTCCTCGAAGAGAAGCTCCACCATTATTCTCAAACCTGAAATTGCATAGAAAGCGGAATCCTAATCGCCGGGATTTCTCGCTCGGAGAAGCAAGGAACCCTAGATTAAGAGTTCTGGAGGGTCAAAGCAGCGTGGAAAACGAAGGAATCGACTTTGGTTTAGATGCGTAAAAACGGGCCGTTGGCCTACGGGCCGGCCTGGCCCGGACTGCCAACTAATCTATTTAGACATTTGCATAATTTTTTTAAAATTAATTTCAATCACCATAAACTACAATTCATTACTTACTATTATTGTAATTTATATAATTTTATTTATATTTTAATTTTTATGAGCCACGGATCGTACTTGACGGTTATTTTTTTCCATAGATTATATTCTGATCAATTATTATATAAATATGGTCCAAAATAATTTTTACGGGCCGATTAAATGAACCGTGGCAACCCGACAGCCCCATTGACCTTTATTTTTTGTTTATTAAATATGCAAATGACCCCAATATTTTGTTGATATTGGGAACCAAACACACTATTTTTGATATTTACAGAAAACTCCTTATTTTTTAGTTTTTTGACCTATTGACAGTGAAACATTTATTTTAACCTAATATAAACTATACTAATAAGACAAAAAAAAAATGTAATGTCACTGCCCCAATACGATATTGTCCCTGGGTGTCTACCGCTCATAGCTCACCCGACCCCAGAGTGTTATTTTTTCCAGTTCTTCAGAAAAAAACTTCAATGTTGAGTCTACGGCAGTCATCATATTTAGTCTAATATCAACTTTGACACTTTGTCGATGTGATACTAAGAACGACTGCTGTCAATTACATGCCCACTGCCTACATACTGGCTTACTGTCCCATCGGGCCTCACAATCTCCTACCCTCAAGGGCTTAGCGTCCTCGCTGAGTTAATCCACACCGATCAATAGATACAAAATGGCTCTGATACCACTATGTGATGCTCCCGATCCAGTATGATATTGTCTTTGGGCGTCTGTGGCCCGTGGCCCACCCGACCCAGGATTTTGTTTTTCCTAGTTCTCCGGAAAAATGCTTTGTTGTTGGGTCTACGACAATCATCATATTTAGCCCAGTCTTAACTCCGATACTTTGTTGATGTGGGAATAAAGACCACTGCCGTTAGTTACAGACTCACTATCTGTCTACTGGCTCACTGTCCCACCGGGTCTTACAATCTCCCCCTCTTTCAAAGGCTCAACATCCTCAATGAGCTATTCCACACCAATCAAGAGTTACAGAATGACTCTAATACCATTATGTGACATCTCTGACTCAGTATGATATTGTTTTTGGGCGTCTGCGACCCGTGGCCCATCCGATCTCAGAGTTTTATTTTTCCCAGCCCCCCGAGAAAAGGCCTCGATGTTGGGTTTATGGTAGTCATCATATTTAGCTCAATATCAACTCTGACACTTTGTCGATATGAGACTAAGGACGACTGCTGTCAGTTACAGGTCCATTGCTTACCTACTGGCTCACTGTCTCATCGAGCCTTATAATTTGCTCACTGTCCCACTAAGCCTTACACTTTGGATATACCATCCTCGCTTTCTATGACAAATTATTCATCTTAAGAAGTGATTTATGCTTTCTGTGAATAGATAGATAACGAGGATGTTGTATCCCATACTAATTCCTCCACGATAGAAATATTTGGCGATACATGGTGAGGGTATGAATGCTGCCCCTATAACATATGAAAAATGGAATTTAAAGCTTCACATGGAACCAATTCATATATGTGATAGTAAAATTATAAGCTATCTTGTATTAAATTATAACTAAATCGATTATTTTGTTAGAAAAAAAGGCATTAGCTACATGTTTCACACTTGGCTGGAGAAAGGAACAAATATTTCAAATTTAATAACTTGACTTTTTATTACATGATACTAAAATTATAAGCTATCTTGTGTTAAATTATATCTAAATCGATTATTTTGTTAGAAAAAAAGACGTTAGTTACAAGTTTCACATATGGCTAGAGAAAGGAACAAATATTTTAAATTTAATAAACTGACTTTTTATTACATGACAACCAACTCATGTATGCTATAGTTGAGTGATTAACTAACTTCAACTCATGTCTGCTAACATAGTTTTTATAATATATTTTCGATTGCCTAAAAATCATGGTTTGTATATCAAAGTTTAGAACCATGTCCTACGTGTGGTGTACTCGTTATGATCTTTTATCTCATATAAGTTGCATCTTTTAAGACTTCTTAATGCTGATGGTTGGATCTTGAACATTTAACTGTAAGTTTGGCACCTGTGGCAGGTAAATTGCAATGCTACTAAACCAATGAAAAGCATCAAGCTGGTGGTTTCTAAAGAGGAAAATGTCCTCAAGGGGTGCTATTTCTAGAATAATTGGCCTTTGATCAAGGTTCATAGATTGACCTAGTACTTTTGGTTGTGGTGGGTGTTGGGAGTTGTTTTCTTGTCATATTTTTTTGTTGTTCAAGAGTTGGTTGCTCATTGAAATGATATCGGGG
>RXID01001031.1:181017-223953 GCA_005019695.1 Trichopus zeylanicus subsp. travancoricus | reverse complement strand
ATCTTGTTCATGTTCTTCTATTTTGAACTAAAAACATTCAATTATGATATGGTGTAGAGCCTGATTTAGTTGTATAAATTGAAATGTGGAATCTCTCCTATAGTTTCAGTTATGCATTGCAATATTAAATAACATGTTGTAGTCCATGTTCATGAGCTCGGCCATCCTTTTTGGCTGGATTGCTCTGAATGTTGACCAGAGGCTGGGATACGCTTCTAATTCTTCAATCAACAAAGCCATGACGCCCATATTGGTTGGCGAAGTGATCTAATTGTAAAGGAATATTAGCTGAAATTGTATCTGATGTGATATTTATACTAAGAACAGAAGCAAGAAGATGTCCTGCATCTACTAACAAAAACAAAAAAAAAAAAAAAATCTTGCAACCACCTGAATTTGCCATAAAAGACAATTTACCCAAACATTTTCCCCAACAATACGTAAAAATGATATAGATTAGGAATTTCATGGTCCAATTGGAGTTCCAATATTTGAAAAGATATATTGATTAACGGCATTCAAAAAGCACAACATTTGAAACTGCAAAACCTTTGGCAAGAGGTATCGAAAGAACACAACTAGTAGGTAATCATATTAACTCCCAGAGTCATTCAAAGCACCATTTGTTCTCATCCCAGATATCCTTCTCCTCCTCAGGAGTGAAGCCATTCTCGAGCTCAAAGTAGTCCCTCACTTTCTCCACACTAAAGTCCTTGATAGTGTTTGCCACTATTTGGCATGTGAGACTGAGAAGTGGCTTGCAGTCGAGGTAGTTGGCAACCATGATGAGATCAAACAACTAATCTCTTGTAGCAGTTGTCACAAATTCATAGTTCAACTTTTTCTCTTTGTCTTCATCATTCTTCCCCATGTAGTTCCTCTAGTACTCCAAGACCTTGGAAAACACTGAACCAGTCAAGTTAGGAAGTGGCACATAGCATTAGCACATCCATCATCAATCATGTTTTTTATCATTATTGATGATCTGGCTATTGACTCATCAACTAGGAATTCCTCCCCATCAGATGTTTGAAGCACTATCTTCTTTGTGGCAGTTGCATCATTCAAGACAATCTCCTTCGAGGCATCCTTTGGACTTGCCTCTAAGTTCTTCACCAGCACACCTTCAACAACCATCGTTTCTTATGTAAAATTTTAAAAATGTTAGAGATGCGCAATTTACATGAAATTTATATGAAGATTGGTGCATGAAATTTTACAAAATTTGAAAGAATATGTATATATAAGTAGTTTCTATGGAATTAGAGACACACTTGTGTTAGGGATCCTAGATAAGTACCATGTGTCACGGTAGAGTATATTGCTAACCTGAAAAAAGCAATTGATTTGTACATTCAATTGCAAATCAAGAGGGATTGCAAATATTGCATGAAACCTATAAATAACTCTCAAGATAGAAGTTGTCCCATAGATGTTGTACTCGTGCATGTTTGAAACGCAAATCATAGTATTCATGTTTATGTTAATCGCATTGAAGAGAAGGCGATGCTATTTCTAGAAATATGGATAGATGGAAGTTTAACTACTAAAAAAGCACTTTAATAAGCTTCTTGTAATTTGATTAACTTTTTTATTCTTGTATAGGGAATTTTCTTTCATTAATGAAATCATTAATGATACTACAACTTTTTCAGAGAATGCAAAAAATTAATATATAAATTTCAAGTCCTCGAAGATACAGGATAATCTGCTATGTTTTTTGCTTAGTTTAGAATTCATCAAAAAAAAAATGCAGAAAGGAAACTAGATAAATAATCATAAACCATAGTAGGACTCAATTATGAAATTATCAACTCAAAATTCCCTCAGGAGACATCCCCACTGAGACAATTTATGCAAATCAAACAACAAAAGGGTTTCAAAATGGAGGAGTTAATTCACCTGAACAATGAGGTAAAGATCCTTGGCAACTCTCGAACCCTAATCTGACCAGAATAAATATAATCCATAATTAAAAGTAAAATCAGGCTATACTCATCAACCCTACGAATTCTATTCAAACCTCTACACCCTAGCACATTTACCACCGACGAAACATTATACAATTCTCATACAAAAAGATCATTCGACACATAAAAAATGAAATCACTATTTCTGAAAGCCGTTCAAGATAATCCACAAAAAAGATCGCTCGTTTGGTCGCAATAGAAGTCAAATGGAACTGAAAATAGAAGCGCAAGGAAAGAAAAGTGAAAGAAAAAACAAAATCCTCAAATCTTATAGTTGATAGAACCGCGGAACATGATTGAAAACAAGTTCCCAAACCCACCCTAGACATCTCCATGATCATTAATACGGACTAACATGGTAAAAAAACAAAAAAAAGGATCCATTGCAATCAACCGAAGAGAAAATTGGAGAAAAAAAAATCTCTCTCAGAATCAAAAACTAGAACGAAATAGTAATTGGTGTCGACCTAATATTTACCTAAAGATCCCAAGAAAAATTACAAGAATTAGGAAAGGAGCTTTGATTTCTCCGCGGCAAAATCAGACCGAGGAGTGGTTGGAAAAATGCTAAGTGGCCCGCTATATATGCCTACCCATCAATGTCTCACATGAGATGCACGAGATACTCCTAACATATCGGAAAACGAGCCCCAATCCGAGTCCGAGTTAGACAAAAAATGAGCCCGATTTCTAATTTATCAATGAGCTAAGTTCAATCCATGTGGAGTTGATTGATTGAAGGAAAAGACAAACAGGTTGGCAAGTTTTTTTAGTGATCTTTTGTCATGTTGCCTAGTTGTTTCCTTGTACTTACATTATCAAATCCATCGTAATTTTGGTGCTCTTATATCTTAAGGTGGAAAATCTGATTCTAGAATGAAGTATACCAGCTTGATTGTGAAAAGAAAAGTCGACTTATAACAGCTTTGGTCTATGTCTAGGCTTTTGAATATTTGATCATGAATCATAATGATCATTTCCTCTTTTAGTTTCCCTGTCTTTGTCTATTCTATGGTCGTGTCCATTTTAGTCTTTTTTCTTCTTAGGTTTTTTTAGATCATACTTTTTTTGTTTACGTCAGTTATGAGAACACCATTGCATCGCTTTTCAACAGAAAACTCACTATCTTTATCGACCATTTAACTAATGTCAAACAAGTCTCTAATCTGACTAATCAAGGAACAATATGTTGAATATATTAGGTATGTTGTCCATGCCCAAACTAGTAACTTTATTGTCGCTGCATGAATATATCTGATGATACTGATAATATATTTGGTTATAAAAGGGATATCTCCAAAGTTTCTTTAAATACATAGTTTTATGTTGTAGATCATCTGTTTCTCTAACAAAATTGCAAAATTTAATATTTGATTTAGAAAGGGGCAATGACTTCTATGGAGGTATGTGAGGGCCTGGGTCTATATGAATTAAGGAATAGGGTATGGCATATTCAAGGAACTTGTACACTCAAGGGTGATGGTCTCTATGAGGGCTTAGATTGGCTTGCAAGCACATTAAAAGAGCTGCAGGCATCTGGACACACTACTTCAGTTGAATGGTTAAGATACAGAGAAGCTAAGAAAATTGTTGATTTTATGGGTGATTAACAAGCTAGATGATGTTGAACAACGGCTCTATGGAACTCTGCAACTACAGTTGCTTTTGACAGCTTTTCAACTTTCAGTAATCATAGTTAGTTCCTATGGACATTTATCATTCAATAGAACCCATATTTTGTATGTATAAACCACAAGAGTTGATGTGTCGAATAGCCATTTTTCAAATTTTCTATATACGAGGGGATGCCCTCATGTATTGCTTGCAATGAAACTGCAAACACAAATTTATACTATTTTAGGGGCAATTGGGCTGTTTTTAGTTATATAGTTTTTGCTCATTTTTCTTGGACAATAGTGCTGTGGAGTCTTTGGTTTTATACAGTTATGTTATTTAAAATATTTAAAAATATTGTTAAATTCATCCATAAAGTTTGATAAATCCACTCATTGGGAATATAATACTGAAATATATTAAGTGGAACACAGATCATCAAATTAGGCCAATAAAAATTTGCTATCTTCTTTCGAAATATCAAATCACCATGTTTATAAGCCATTGAGAAATGCAAAAAATAAAGAAGTAAAACATGTCCTAATTTATCATCATGGAAATATTGTGTTTTGTTGGAACTCATTACATATTTAAAATTTTGATATCATATTTTTGTTAAAACTCAATAGATATCGTTAAAATTCAATTGCATTTAGTGAATTTTTTTTTCAATTTCTAGTTCCATTTTCACATGACAAGTTAATATTTTAATTAAAATAATAAAATTTAATTGGTTTATTTAGATATTTTGCGTTACCCTTCGAATTAACTGAATTGATGGTAGTATGAAATAACAAGTCACTCGATGGATTTAACCATCTGTACATATGGATTTAGCCGTACAAAGAAAACATTATTTTAATGTTAGGATTAGGAATTGAAGATTACATAAAGGACCCAACTTTGGTTGGCTTGTAGGGGTATGGATGTAATTCAATTTGGGTCATTATGGTAATTGCCTAATTGCATGGATCCAAATGGATAAATAACGGCAGAGTCTGGACACTTCACAGTCTATAGTCTATACTCCCGAGCTCTCGAAACAAGGGGAAAATGGCGCCGGGCGTCGGCTCTCTGGGCTTCCCGACCACCTTGTGGCCGCCTCAGAGCCGCCGGAGCACACCATCGAGGAGAAGCACCCTCCGAATCCGGTCCCGGTTCGAGCGGCTGCTGGAGGAGATCTACAACGTCCGGGTGGAGCGCGGGGTTTCCAAGCAGCGGCTGGAGGAGCTCGGCGTCGAGCGGTGGTCCACCTGGAAGACGGGCCGGTGCCGGCTCCCCTGGGACTGGCAAGTGGACCAGCTCGTCTACGTCGTCACCGGCGAGGTCCGCGTCGTTCCCGAGGGCGCCACTTCCGGCGACCGGTACATGCGCTTCTTCGCCGGCGATCTCGTCCGCTATCCCAAGTGGTTCGAGGCCGATCCCTTTTTCAACGGACCCTATGAGGAGAAGTATCGCTTTCTGGCCTATGGCGACGATTGAAAATTCAAAACCCTAGGTAATTTCAGGTATTCAGAATCATCTCAAAGTATCATTAAATTCATTAAACATTCTTTTTTACTAGTTCGTTTTTCTGATAATTAATGTGATCTTAGTTTAGTTGGTCCCATCTCCGATCTATAATGATGCATGAAGAAACATCATTATTTTGCTTGATTTCTGCCTCGTCTTAGATTAAGGGCGTTCACATCGCATGCACCGATAGAATTGCCATTAAATGGTGATGACTTGTAAAAAAGAGAAAGTTGGGACTGAAAGACTTTGGCTCTAAATAGGATTTGATAGAGCAATATCAATATTTGGACTTTGTGTATGGCCCGGTGGGTCAGTGGGCTAATAGGGAGGCAGTGGCTCTATAACTGATAGCAGTTATTTTTAGTTTCACATTAACAAAATGTCGGAATTAAGACTGGGTTAAATATGATGATTGTCGTAAATCTAACAACGGTTTTTTTTTTTGGGGAATTGAGAAAAACAAAATCTTGGGGTTGGATGAGCCGCGGGCTGCAGACGTCAAAGGACAATATCGTATTGGGTCGGGGGCATCACATAGTGGTATCAGAGTCATTTTGCACCTCTTAATCGTGTAGAATAACTCAGCGAGAATGCTAAGTCCTTGAGGGGGAAGAGAGAGAGATTGTGTGGGACAGTGAGTCAGTAAGTAAGTAATGGGCCTGTAATTGACAGCAGTTGTCTTTAATCTAATATCGACAAAGTGTCGGAGTTAAGACTGAGATAAATATGACGATTGTTGTAAATCCAATAACGAGGTCTTTTTCCGGAGAACTGAGAAAAACAAAACCCTAGGATCAGATGGGTTGCGGGCCGCAGACGTCCAAGGACAATATTGCGATAGGTCGAGGTGTTACGAGAGTCATCATATTTAACTCAGTCTTAACTCCAATATCTTGTCGATGTGAGACTAAAGACAGGGTGTTACGAGAGTCATCATATTTAACTCAGTCTTAACTCCGATATCTTGTCGATGTGAAACTAAAGACAATTATTGACAGTTACAAACTCACTGCTTACCTACTGACTCACTGGGCCTTACAATCTCCCCCTCCCCTCCCTTAAGGACTCAGTGTGGACGGTCCGCAGCCCACCCGACCCCAGCGTTTTGTTTTTCCCAGTTTTCCGAGAAAAAACTTCGTTGTTGGGTCTACGACGATCATTATATTTAACTCAGTCATAATTCTGATACTTTATCGATGTGGGACTAAAAATAAGTGTTGTCGGTTACAGACCCACTCCTTGCCTACTGGTTCACTGTCCTACCGGACCTTACAATCTCTCCCTTCTCAAAGACTCAGCGTCCTCGCTGAGGTATTCCATACCGATCAAGATGTATGTAGTGGCTCTGATATCACTATATGACGTCTCCGACCTACAACACGATATTGTATGTAGGCGTTTGCAGTCCGCGGCTCACCCGACCCCAGAGTTTTATTTTCTTAGCTCTCCGGAAAAGGTCTTAATGTTGGGTCTATGACAGTCATCATATTTAGTCCAATTTCAATTTCGACAATTTATCAATGTGGGACTAAGGACGACTGCTGTCAATTATAGGCCCACTGTTTACTTACTGGCTTACTGTCTCACCGGGCCTTACAAAGACAACAGTGCCTTGAAAATATCATAAAATTTTCAGAAAATGAAAAAAAGTGATTATATGTTCGGAATCCATTATAAAATAATGTGTTGTAGGACATTATTATATGGTAAAGTTATTAATTATTTTATTAATTGGATTAACATCATGCTGTGAAACATTATCCCAAACTAAAACAAATATTTTCCTCTAAAAATGGAATAAATATTTATGATTTGGATTTGAACTTCAATTAAGATTGTTTTGTTTTTTAGCCTAAAATTTGGACTGAAAGAAAATGCCTTGCTGAGAACATTTCAATGCAGTATCTCAAAAGGAGAAATAGCTTTTGTGTGTAATCCTTCAGGCAAGCATATAAAGAATGATCAATCTGCATATGTCCATATAAAATTCATTCTGTTGTTCCATCAAAATACTTCTTCAAATAGTAAAATTATTTGTAATTCCATCAATGCAAGTGGGTTGCATACCATCCATTCTCATCTTGATAATTCTAGGGTTTGTTGACAATTCTAGGGTTTTCCATGGTCTTGGTGTTTCATTGAACTTTCTTAGGCACTTGACAATCAGCTGTATACTTTCTTGATGGATGATTCTTCTCCAGCTGCTATAAAAAACAATCACTAATAATATTGAGAACAATCATTAATAAAATGAGCACAGTTATTTATGCCCGCAAGCACATGATTAAATGGAAAGATTTTCTGAATTGCAAAATCAAACCTGAATATGAAATTTACACAAATATTCACAGAGAACATGTCAAATTTGGTTGAAAATATTGAGGCAGCAACTCCAGTGGCATTTGTTTCACCAATAGCTTCCACAGGAGCATTGCCCTTCCTTGAAGTGGTGGAATCGGTAACGTTCCCTAACTGTAATTTCCCTCTCAAATATCTTTGACATCAATGCAGTATATGAGTGGGATTCACTACTCATCCTAAGGTTGGTCACTATTCGGATCCTAGAAACTTGGCTTGTATTCAAGAGAGCAAAAGCAATTGCCAATTTCTGACTATGGCCCCCAAGCATCCGCCGCTTCTCCTCCTCACTGGCATCAATCAATACCTGGGATGTGTCCGGTGAGTAGCCTTCAAACCTTAGCTGCCACTCCATCTGATGAAGCATCTCATACAATTCATCACTCTGTGGGTGTGACCTGTCGTGTGATACAAAGGTATGCATCCTTCCCTTCACCTCCACTCTGCTAAATCCTGGAGCTTGTGACAGCCCCTCATTCACTATAAGTGTTCTAAATTTAGCTGCTTCATTCCATTTCTGAGCTTGCGCATACATGTTCGACAAAATGACATAGTCTCCAGCGGTCTGTGAACCCAGCTCGAGTAGATTTTTACAAGCAATATCTGCCATTGCCAAATTTCCATGAACCTTGCCGGCACTCAGCAAGGATCGCCATGTCACATCATCAGGCTCCATTGGCATGCTCTTAATAAGCTCATAGGCTGCTTCAAGCTTCCCTGCACGAGCCATGAGGTCCACCATGCAATTGTAGTGCTGAAGTGTTGGTGCAATCTGATGCTCGAACGTCATCGAATTGAAACACCAAAGGCCTTCTTCAAGAAGTCCGGCATGGCTGCAAGCAGTCAAGATACCAACATAAACAACCTCATCAGGACAGAAGCCTTCTTTCAGCATTTTTGAGTAGACTTCAAGTGCTCTCTCACCGTCACCATGTTTTGCTAATCCTGATATCATCACGCTATATGTCCACAAATTTTTGTTTGACATCCTATTGAAGAGTGCTAATCCTTTCTCCAAGCTTCCACAGTTGGCATACATATCAATCAAGCAGGTCTGCTCTATTGTGTTAATTTCTGCTAGGTTTCTCACCATAGAGCAATGGATGGTTCTGCCTAAGTCCAGTGCACCAAGATGAGAACATGAAGAAAGACCGCTAACCATGGATGTCTCGTCAACCCTCCAACCTTGGTTCGTCATCTTCTTGAAAAGCTCCAGGCACTCACTCCAAAGGCTCATTCCAGTGTGAGCTGCAAGAAGAGCACTCCAGGAGGCAGTGGTCTTGTTGTCACCTGCTTGATCAAATGCGTTGCATGACAGTTCAAGTTCACCACATTTGCCATACATGTTAATAAGGCCATTCTGGATATAAATGTCGCATTCAAATCCGAACTTGATTGCATGGCTATGGATTTGAGTTCCTTCTTTCATGCTTGATAACTGAGCACACGCCTTGAGAACAAATGGAAAGGTGAAATTGTTTGGCAGTATATCACTCTCTAACAACTCTTTGTAGTAGCAAAGTGAGGCATCTGGGTCACAGTCCTTTATACTAGCTCTGATCATGGTGTTGAAATCGTACGTGCCAGGGTGTTCCATGCTGGAGAAGATTGAGCGTGCATATTCCATGCTGCTCCATTCGGAGAGTGCACAGGTAGAGAGAAGTCCCCCAGCATGGCGAGGAATTTGGTCCAGTCCAAGCTTGATGAATTGGGCATGGATCTGCTTGAATTCTTCTATAGTTTGGACTTGGTTGAGAGAGGGTAAGCATGATTGCTGTTCTCTTGGTCTTTGTTCTGAGCCTTGGACTGAGTCGGCTGAAGGTGTTATGAAATGTTGAGTTTGGTAAATGGCTAAGCCTCCTAGCATGATACCACCTGCTGCGCGGAAAACCCATGGGAACTCAGTTGTTATAAGAAGAAAGCAAGAACAGAAACACAAAATGATCTGTAAGCAGTTTGAATTAGCAGAAGCAGAGCAAATGCAAGAATTGTGAAGGCTTACTAGGTTCTGTGGTTCCTTCATTGTTATGGGCTTCGTCGCCTTGGGACTGTTCCAGCCAGCAGAATCTTGTAGGAGGAGAGCTACTAGAGAGATGCTCATATCTGAATCTCTGGATATTTCAAAGGTAAAAGGAGAATGAAAGGAGAAAAATTCTGTGAATATTGGGCTCAGTATTTGTAATTACTGGCTTGCAACTTTCTCAAACATTTAAGGCTCCTACTCTTTCTGAATATTTCTGGAACGGTTAAAACCTCGTCCACAAGTTCCTTTTCTAGGGAAGACACCAGCCAGAAAAAAACAGAGTCGTGTTTTGAAAGCTGTACGATAGGGATGTAGATTATGATGCTTGTGGCAAAGCTAAGATCATGAGCTGGACACTAGCAATTGGCACCGAGGATCTCCAAGCCATGTCACACAAGATTGGGATGGCCTCACAATGGAACTTTATCTACAGAGTCTACACTTTTGTCCCAGTAATGTAATTTTGTTGTATTAATTAGCTTTCAAATAATGAAAATGCAAGAACGAAGCGTACTAGAACAAACCTGAAAGGATGAAATTAATATGCAAACCTTTATCTCACTCAAAAAAGACTTTAATATGTGAATCTAAAAGTGGAGGGATTAAATGTAATAAGGCCTCTTATGTAAAGTTTTATGTGCGAGAGGAACACAAACAAATCCAAAAGCTAACCATTAAATCAGGCAACATGAGTTCGGTAAGTGCATCCTTGTTTATTAAAGATTACAACAAACCAGCAAAAACTTATCATCACTCTTGGGAAAATGTTGAATCATTGTGCAATTAAAATTAGATGCACTCCAATTGAAATTTTTAAAAAAAGTTAAAACTGAAACTCGACCGTACCTAATGACTTCAGGATCTTCGGTAGTCCCAACATGAATCTTATTACCTTGATTTCTAGTGGAAGAATTCATCTGCACCATCTCAATTCTTCAACTGCTTGGCAATCTCGAACCACTTTGTGTGGAATGATCCAGACACGTCAATCCTCTCGTAGGTATGTGCTCCAAAATAATCCCTCTTGGCTTGAACCAGGTTATAGCAGGCAGTCTTTCCCTCCTGTAAGTGTCGAAATAAGCCAGACTAGAAGACATTCCAGGGGTGCTGACCCCAGAATTTATAGCCAGGCAGATGACTCTGCGCCAGGCTGCTTGACGATCTAGACTCTCCTCTGCAAACTCTGGGTCCACGAGCAAGTTTGCTAAGTCGGGGTTCCTGTCATAGGCTTTCTTGATACAATCCAAGAAGATTGCGCGGATGATACACCCTCCTTTCCATATCCTAGCAAGCTCACCCAACTTGAGGTCCCATTCTTTCTCTATGCTCTTTGCTCGTATCAAATTCATCCCTTGTGCATAGCTGCATATCTTCGAAGCCTAAAGTGCTCGCCTCACATCATCAATCAACTTTGCCTTATCAACAGGCTGAGAGCTCAGGATGTCACTGAAACCAACTGCATCAAAAACTTTTGCAGCTGTAACCCTTTCCTCCTTCAACCCACTAAGGAACCTTGAATCCAAAGATGATGCAATTGTTGGAGCAGCTATTGATAATTCTGCTGCTTGTTGAACAGTCCATTTGCCAGTACCCTTCATCCCAGTCTTGTCCAAGACCTTGTCCACAAGATACCCATCTTCCTCATCATCCTTGATTCTGAAAATGTCTGCTGTGATTTCAATCAAGAAGCTAAGAAGCTGTCCTTTATTCCACTCGGAGAAAACTTGTTGCAATTCACCATTAGATAGCTTCCCAACAGATTTCAGCACATCATAAGCTTCAGCAATGAGCTGCATATCTCCATACTCAATACCATTGTGCACCATTTTCACAAAATTTCCTGAACCTCCTTTGCCTATGTAGGTAACACATGGGCCACTATCTGGAGCCTGAGCAGCCACCTTTAGAAGGATGTCTTCAATGTTCTTGTAGGCCTCGAATGATCCTCCAGGCATCAAAGAAGGCCCATGGCGCGCACCCTCTTCTCCACCAGAAACTCCCATCCCAACATAAAGAAAGCCTCTTTCTGCCATTGCCTTTTCTCTCCTCTGTGTGTTTTCATACCACTCATTGCCCCCATCAATTATGCAGTCGCCCTTCTCCATGTGTGTTGAGAGTGTTTCTATTGTTTGGTCCACGGGCTTCGGCCTTCACAAGCATGATGACCACGCGTGGCTTCTGAATTGAATTGATGAAGGAGGCCGGATCATGGAAACCATACAGTGGTAGGTCTCCTTCGAGTTTGGCACGCTCTACAGTTTCATCAACCTTTTGTTGCAATATTCAAAGCAAGGTTTTGACCCATGACAGCAAGGCCAGCAAGACCAATTCTTGTGGGAGCTATGGAAGCCATTCTTCACCTGGGGCAGAAGCATCGTTCATGAGAATTGAGAAACAAAATGACAAAATTGACCAAAATCCATTGGGAAGATAATATAGAGACAAACTTATGCAATAGAAGATAAACTTGCTCACATACATATTCAAAAACTACAACAATGTACAATAAAAGAACCAGAGATCTGGTATTAGAACAAGCACGATTCGAATTCAAAAGCATATGCCATGGCAAATGAAAACTAAAATAAATGAGTTAGAAATTTGAACTCTTACAATAAATCAAATCGGTCACCTGTTACATAAGTCGCAAAAAAAAAAGAAATCAGACAAACAAACTTTGTCAATCCATAAGAATACGTCTTGTGAAAAAAGAATTAGAAAGGCTTACCCCTATATTAAATAACGATGAACAACCTACACCAATGGCGGAAAAATCCAAATTTTGCTAAACTAGATAGATTTCTAAACTCTCTAGATTGGAAAGCAAAGTTCCCTTTAGCTATTATCAAATCTCTTCTCCAAACTATTATGTACTTATCTATGTTGTCATCTCAAGAAAACAAAAAAAGAAAAAGAAGATTCTTTTTTGAACCTATGCAACTAGAAGAAAATAGTTTCCCAAGCTTGGTGACCGAAAAATGATATCCATATCCAAATAGAGAAGATAGGGTAACTAATATGACAAAGAAACTAAAATTGTTAAGGAGAAAATAATATGAAAGCAGAAGTTCAAAATATAATTATTACAAGAGGGCGATGCTAATATAATTTTTTTTCAAAATTGTTAGTAATAGACGAAGAATCAATATGATAACAGAATGAAAAAATAAGAATCAAGTTTTTGTATCAGAAGAAGAGATGTCAAAACACATTATAGATTTTTATAAAAAACTTTTTAGTGCTGTGAAAGATTGAAAAACCGAAGTTGATTGGAACATTTTACATTATGAAAATCTTGAACTTCATGAACTAGAAACTGAGTATTCAGAATCAAAGATTAAAAATTCTATCTGGGACATGGTTGAATCCAAAACTTTAAGTCCAAATAGTTTTTTTATCTTATATACAAAAGATTTTGAATGACCGTAAAAAATGATGAATTACAATTCTTTTCTAATTTATTCTATTATAAGGTCTTTTTAGACAAAACTAATTAAAACTTGATCATTTTAATCCCGAAAAGGGAAGGGCAAACAATCTAAAGAATTTTAGTCCAATATATTTATTTAATTATATACTGAAAATATTCACTAAGGTCATTGCTAAAAAACTAAAAAATTGAATGTCATAGTCGATAGACCTAGTCTAATATATTTTTATACTTGGGAGATATATCGTAGAAAGTGTAGCAATTACTGAAGAGATATATTTAGATGCAAAAACTGAAGGTAATTAGGCTATGCTAAAATTGGATTTTAAAAAAACTAATGATAATGTTGATCGACTTTTTTTGTTGAAATTGATGGAAGCTAGAAGTTTTCAGAGAAAATGGATAAATTAGGATTGGGTTAGAGATTTGTTAGAAACTAACAAGATTTCTATACTATTAAATCACAATTCTTATGGAAGCATACACAATAGAAAAGATGTGAAGTAAGGAGATTCTCTTTCTCCTTAACTCTTTATTCTAGTGACTAATTATTTTCATAAAATACTTCATTTATTTCAAGAGGCTAGTTTGATTAAAGGTCTCTGTGGCATTCTAAATCTATACTATGCAGATGACACCTTAATATTTGGTGAAACAAATTATGAATATTTTCTACACCTGAAAATAATCTTATAACTGTTTGAAGGGCAATCCAGTATGAAGATCAACTTTCACAAAAGTTCAATAATGTGTTTTGGGAAAACTAATTAGAATGTAACCAATTATCTAGCTACAATAATGAACTGTATAATTGAGAACCTCTCTTTCATCTATTTAGGCCTCCCAAAATGAGTGGATGTATTATAATGCTTAATTATATTTTGAATGCCACTCCAATCTATTGTATGATATTTTATCATATCCCCAAATGGGTTATCTTCAAAATTGATTAAATTAAATAAGGACTAGATTCTTATGGAGAGAAATTGTAACCACCCATTACTTCATAACGGTCCATTACTCGGACTCACAACCCACAACCCAATAACCGCCTCTATTTATAGGCAACAACCACCCACTAAATCCTGACGGATCGAAAGCCGGTTTGAAGAAGGAGAGAGAATCAAGAAACGATCGTTGGGAAGACTTACGAGGTGGCAAGAAAATTTGGGACGATCATTATCGAGATTTGAGGTAGGTTGAGTTATTTTCCTCCGTTTTCTCTTTGTTTCTATTCTTGAGACAAGTTCATGTTGAATAATAGGTAAACTTAATGACCATCGTGATATTTAGGAGAACGATGATAACTTAAATCTAAGTAAAATTGAGTAAAGTTTAGATATGTCTAATTTTTGAAGTGTTATATCGATCTATAGTATGTTTTGAGAATAGAAAGATTCGAGGACTAAATTTGCAAAATTCCCGGCTCCCTCTCCGATCAGTGTCCGCTGCTCTCTGGCGACCGGCAGCGGAGACGGCGGCGTGCGCGGCGTGGTACGTCGGCGTGCGGTGCGGCGGCGGTGCGGCGGCGATGCACGCAGGCATCGTGCGCAAGCAGCATGAGACCCGGCGGCAGCACGGCTCCAGCACGGGACCTGGCGTCGGCGCAATTCCGGCGCGTGGTACGGCGTCGGAAGAGGCCGGTGGCGTGCTCACGACAGCGCGGGCCGGAGTTCAGCCAGCGCGCAGAGCAGCGCCGATCTGACAACGCCGGAGGCGGTGGCCTGGCGGCAGCCGCGGCCCAGCGGAGACGGCGATGTGGCGGCATGGCGGCATGGCGGCATGGCGGCCTGGCGGCCTGGCGGCCTGGCGGCGGCGGCGGTAGGAGATTTAGGTTTAGGGTCGAGGGGAAGGAGGAGATTGGTTTTGGTTTTGGTTTAATTTAAAGTTGGTTTTGATTTGATTTAGTTAAAAGTTGATTTTGGTTTTGATTTAGTTTACAATTGGTTTTGATTTTGGTTTGGTTCAGAATCAATTTTGGTTTAGATTCTGATTTTGGAATTGGTTTGAATCAGGCTTGAGATTAATCGAGCTAATGATGAGATGAATGGTTTAGATCAAGCTAAATAATCTGAATTCATGATTTGGTTCATTGAAATGAGTATGATTATTATGAATTGGAATTGAAATTGATTGTAGATTAGACTGGAGGAATTTAGTAAGATTGATTAAATTGATTGATAAATTGATTTAGATTTGGGACAATTGAATTTATGATTGTGTTGAAATTTGATTGAAATACTTAAATCTCATTAAGGATGAATTTATAAGATGGAATCAAATTATGATTTGTTTGGAAAGGATTGGTTATGAGGTAGAATTTGAAGGACTAATATGTGAATTAAATTGTATTTGGGACTTTTGTGAAAAATATACAGTAAGGATTAAATTTGGAATTATTAAGGACTTGGGTGATAAATTGCCAAATCAATGATTGTTGATAATAATATGATAGTTTTGAGATTCATAATGTAGAATGGAGGGAAATTATTTATCTCGATGACGGAGTTGTAATTTGGAATGATATAGGGGCTAAATTGCATATATACATTTGAACAGTTATAACCTTCTCATTTGAGATCCGATTATGATGGTCTAAGAGTCGTTGGACTTGGTTTTTCATGCTGATTCTATTGGTGGTCTCAAATCCTTCCTTTGACGATGTCTTTTAGCTGGATAGTCTGATTTGTGATCCAGTCGACTCCCTTCTATCGCTTGGTAATCTTGACTCGATATTTATTGTGGCTGAGCCTTTGGTATCTTGAGGGACGTATGCAGTGGGACTCTATTTGACTGGTACCAGTCGGCGATTCCCTACTTATGTACGGGATTAGCGAGACTGTCAGACGTGACAGTAGTCGGTCTCCTGAGTTGTAGGGGACGTGATCCGTTGTGTGACTAGACGGGATCACCACTCCATCAGCAGTTGGGAGTGCAGCGTGGTATGACTCTGCTTGGTAGGGGGTCCAGCCACACCCATATACTGATTTACGTGTAGATTGGTTCGACTCTACTTGGTGGGGGGTGCGACCATCTCCGTAACATCTATAGGGGAGTCCATAGTCACTGTCCCTAACCATTGGCTATCGTGATTGTGATATCTTGTGTGGTCGGTCTCCTGAGTTGTAGGGGACGTGATATATTGTGTGACTAGACAGATCACTACTCCATCAATGGTTGGGAGTGCAGCGTGGTATGACTCTACTTGGTAGGGGGTCCAGCAACACCCATAAGATATCCTTATTAATTTATTCTTTATTGTGGATGTTGGTTTACCTAATCACCATTATCGTTGTATTATTTTTGTTGCTACTGTATTAATTTTATTGTTGCCACCTAAAAATTGATCTCTCCTACTGTTTGGAGGAGATAACTCTCTACTGAGCATTTGTGACTCATTTTTTGATTGTTCCTATCCACAGGAGAGTAGCAGGTAGACACAAGTGACTACAGTAGCAGAGAGCACGTGCGCGACTACACTTGGAGCTGATTTATTTACATGTTATTCCATTTTTATGTATGAGAAAACTTTTGAGGACTTAAGTATTTCTAGTGAGACCACGTGTTGTTATGTTATCTGAACTATATTCGTATCGATGAAATAAATTTTAATTCTATGTATTCTGTAAATTTTTTATATATATGTTGTCCACTTGTGTTGTGGTCTGATCGGATACGACAGGAGTGTTACAGAAATAAAAATAAAAAATAAATATCACCTGACCAGCTGAGATTTGGTTTGCACAAATAAAAAAAATGGTGGTTTGGGAATACAAGATATTGAAGTCTTCAATCAAGTGTTATCAATAATATGGTGGTAGAAGCTATTCTATGATCAAAATGAGCAACCAATTTTGCAACTATAGAATGAGCTTGTATCTTATTTAGGGTTCTAGAGGGGCATCTCGAAAGTAAAGTAAAGATTCATGGTTAGTATTAATTACACTATATGGAATGGCCAACTGACTAGGGTTTCTAGAGAGACAGATGGATCAATGGGTTGAATTTGGAGTTGATGTTTTCTGAAACTTACAAGTTTACTAAAAATAGAAATATTAGACTTTTGGAAGCTGAGTTATAGGGTCCAATTATGAGTAGAAATTTCTATAGAGCTCTCTTTTGCTGAAGATGATATCATAACAATAATTTGCTTAATATCAAGGGAGTCTGAGGATAGTTTAATATAAAGATGAGATAAATCCTTCTCGATGAAATCAACATATTCTTTTTTGACTAACCAAGGGATGAAAACCTTATTCCCCACCAAAATCTAGAAATTACCTTACCTTCTAAAAACCAAAACCTTTCCTTAGTTGGTCTTTCACAATAAGATATTAACAATGGAGAATTTGGAGAAAAGGAATTGGAAAGGTAATACACATCCATGTGTATTTTGACAGGAAAAATCTAAAAACGCATATCACTTATTCTGTGAATGTAAATTCTCCGAATCTGTATGAATGTTAATTCTATCTAAATTTCAGCAAGCCCCGTATGCATATGATTTGTAGACAAATTGGAGAAGGTTGAATTGACGGAGGGAACAATCGATATTGATGATTATTTTGGCTTTCTTATAGTCAATTTGGACCTAAAGAAATATAAAAATATTTCAAAATACATGCAAATCAATAACAACTATCTTCCATAACATTCAAGTCTTGGTAAAGTTTTGGTTTTGTGCTTGTTCTAGAAACTAGAAAAAAGAGTTGGACGGAGTTTCTAGTTTATGTACATAATTATTACTAAAATGAATAAAAACTTTTTGAAGAAAAACCGGGACAAAAGTGGAGTAGATCTGATGCTAAGAGCCACAATTAAATCCTGCTCAAGTTGGGATTGAATCCACGGCGAGTTCAGATTTTTGGGAGTTTTAGTATTGGAGGGATATATATGTCCTTTATTTTGATGACGTGTTGTAATAATACAAACTGACGTATCATTTCATCCCTTGCATGGTAAGATTATAATAGGATAAATTCTTGATTGCTCAAAAAAAAAAAAAACCTACACCAACGGCAAACGGTAAAGATTCACCAACAAAACAAGGGGAAACATAAAACACAGATAGTCCATTCTGAAATCTTTCACTCGTATGTCCTCAAATCCCATCACAGTGGGAACATCAATATCTCCCTGCGATTCACAGGAAGCAACCCGAGTGGAATAAAAGAAAATTTTTTTTTGGAAAACGATTTAAACTAAAAGACAACAATTAATATGGTCGATCATGCAACACGCGGAATCAAAACGTTTAAACCAAGGAAAATTTTAGTTTTAGTTATGCCATATTAAGATCCAAAGTTTTAATTTTCTTTAATTTGCTTCCTAAACTCAACAAAAACCTAGATTATCACCCAATTCACAGTGATGATAAAAAAAACATTTATAATTCATTAGCCATAAAAGGCTCGACTTTTGCATCCCAACGACCACAAAAATACCCCCCAAAAAAAACAAATCTGAACTAAATGAAGCAAAAGAAAGCCCTAAAACAATGGAAAAGAGTGCCCATACCTCAAGATCGCGCTTTGGCTCCCACGACCCTTCTTTGAGATTTCGGAAGAATTGTTTTCAGGAGATTGCCAACTCAAATAGAAAAAGACCAAACCCCCATTTTCATCTCCCGATTCGCCTATTTTTAAGAAATCCAAGTAAAAACCTATTTTGGACAGGTCAAATAAGCCTAATAAATGGTGCATGAGCTCGCTCACCAACCCTCGCGCTTGAGCTCGAGTCTTGCCGGTATTGTGCTTGTGCCCTCGTGTTAGCCTCTGGTGCCCGTGCGCTCTCAGGCTCGCCAACAAGGGTGCGGGGGAGGCGCGGGTGCCTACGCTCGCCCTTGCCGGCCTCACGCCACTACGCTCGTGCTCCTACCCTCACCGGCTTGGGCCAGACGCCTACGAGCTCGCACCGGCCTCTGGCCCCCACGCCAAAGCGCGAGGGTGAGCGCGGTCGCCAACCTGGCGCACGCACCCTCACCGGCCTCGCCCCGGCACTCGCTGGCCTCGCATCCACGCTCGAGCCCTCGCTGGCCTCTCGCCCTCGCCTATGCTCATTGCCTTGCGGCGGCCTGACGGCCGCCTTGTGCCTCGCGCCTCACACCCTCGCCTTGCCTCATGCCAGCACCCTCGCCGGGGCCACGCCTCGCTGGTCGCGTGCCAGCGCTTGTGCACTCACTTGGTAACTGAGTGAACAATAAAGCCGCAATACTGTTCACATGTGCATGCATGCATAGCCAGGTTTGTTCATGGCTTATTGGATCTTCAATGGGTTGTTGGACCACTTTTACTATGTGTTGTCAATGAATATGATTATCATTTTCATTTTGGACCTTCGATATATGATTATATTTCAGAATTACTGTCACGAGATTATACAGATCTAGTTATTCTGGCTCGTTTGTTTATAAATGCTCGTCTGGATCGTTTAGGTACTGAATTTATAACCCATGTCTAGATGTTCCAAACTCAACTGATTGTGATGATAATAATGATGATTAATTGTATTACGTTATAATCAATAAATTATGTATGTGTCAAGTATCTTTCAATGATAGGTTAAATTTGTTTATGTTAATTTTTAACTTTTAATCATATTCATATTATATCTCGTATATTTTCTTTTTTATACAGTAATATATATTAAAAATAGATTATATCAGTAATTAACTATCAAAATTAATTTTAATTAATTAAATTAATATTTAATATTATGGTAAAATTAATTATAAATGATTTTATAATTTTTAAAATTTTTTAAAATTTTATTATATTTTAAATTTGAAATTAAAATACAGTTAAAATATAATCACATTCTAATTAATACATAATTAATAAATAAATAAAATTTAATCAAAATTAAAATTGTCAAAATTGAAATCGAAATAATCGATTTCGTTAAGTCGTAAACCGAAATAGAAACTAAAACCGAGGTTTAAAACTTTATTCTCGATCTTCTTAAACCCTGCACCCTACTTTTTCCCTCCGACGATATCTCTCGCCTGCGCCTCCCCCCCGGAATTCCCGCTCCCGAGGAGCCCTCAAAGCCCTAGAGGAGTCATGTCTAGGGCTTTCGCTGCCGCGGCCTCATCCGCTGTCGCCACTGCGGCGTTGGCCGTGGACCATGTCTACGCCGATAGCACGTTCCGCTTGCCAACCTTGTCCTCCTCACCGTCCCCCGCACCGGAAGCGCCACCGCTAGGGAATCCTTCTCCGCCGGTGGAAGAGCAGCCGCGGGTGCGGAACGACAATCCCAGGACCACAGCAACGGGGTTCGACCCGGAGGCCCTGGAGCGTGGTGCAAAAGCCCTGAGGGAGATCAATTGCTCGTCAAATGCTAAGAAGGTAATTTATGTCTATCGAAAATGCAGTTTTCTTTCTCGTGAATTTTGGTTAAAATATTGTTTTTTATTGTTTTTTTTTTTTTTACGTTTTTGTGGTGGGTTTAGGTGTTTGAGCTGATGAAGAAGCAGGACACTAGGCAGGTTGAGGTTTCCGCAAGGAAATCAGAGCACGACGCTTTGAAAGCTCAGTACGAGACTGTAAGAAGTTTTAGCTTGTTGATGATAAATTAGTTGGCAATTTGTTTGCATTGCTTTTGTTTCCTTAATCCTTTCTACAGCTAAAGATTTCATTTTGCAAAAATTTCTAATGACTTACCAAGGACTAGTTTGTGTCTATTGATTTCTCATTCTTTTCGTGCTAGCGAGCATTTATGAAGTAGTCCAGTGTTGAAAAGTGCATTCTGTTTTCTTATTACATGTATATTCCTATATCTCCTATTTCCGTCTGCTTTGCCGGAAATACTCTGGCTAATGTTGGAATTCAGATTTTCACCCCATCTGCTAGGCGGCTTCGATTATTTATTTATTTTTTATATTTTTTTATGGTCCTCACCTATTGAGTCCTAGACACAGCATATTACCTTATTGAATACAATCATTTCTTCCAATTTAAAGATTAATCAGTGACCTATGTTCTCGTAGTCCTTTCATTTGTCCCCGTTAAGTGTGATTTTCTGGATAGTATGATTAACAAGCATGTTCAACAAGAGTTCTTTCATAATTTTTCATTTCCAAGGGGCAAATATGGACTTCAGATGGTTGGTGCAAAGAAAATAAGCCTTTATTAATTTCCAATATGCTTATTTTTTGAAATAGAACTTATGCCTTCTCCCATTAAATTTGAAAAATTTTATCTTCAAGGCAAGTCCTAAGGAAGGTTGCTCTTGTACTATTCTACAGGAGAGACAACGTGTCATTTATGAAGAACAGGAAAAACTTGTTCAGCAACAGGCACAAACAAAGGCCCAAATGGCTCGCTATGAGGATGAGCTGGCAAGAAAGAGGATGCAGGAATGTATATTCTGCCCTCTGTTTTTCCATTGTTACTATTTTGAGTAGGAGGCTCTTAACCTTTCTTATCATGGGCTGAGCATGAAAGTCAAAGAGCAAGAAATCAAGAGTTGGTGAAAATGCAAGAAGAGTTGGCTATCACGCAGGAGCAAACTCGTCATGCTACTGCAGAGCAAATTCAAGCTCAGCGAAGGCAGACAGAAAGGGAAAAGGCAGAAATCGAGCGTGAAACAATTAGAGTGAAGGCTTTAGCACAAGCAGAAGGACGAGCTCTTGAAGCAAAGCTAGCTGAAGATATAAATAAAAGGATGCTTATAGAACGAGCCAATGCAGGGAGAGAAAAATGGATTTCAGCCATCAACACAACTTTTGACCATGCAGGGGGCACTCAAAATACCTTTTGTTTTTTTTGTAATGAGGGATTGCATCAGAAAATAGAAGATGTCAAGTACAAGGTCCTCAATATACTTACCATTGCAATGTTTAGCACTTCTGGTTGGACTATTCTAGGTGATTTATGTTCCTGTGATTCCCAAACCCTTTGGAATTACTGGCCAAATGAACAATCTGGGAGGTCCTCAACCTATGCAATCTCAAATTTGCTCCAAAGCCAGCAGTATTAGCACATGAATGAATCTTCCTATTTACCTTCTTTGTAAACATTTTCCCTCATAATTTTTTTTTATGCATATCAATACTATGCTGTATCCAGCTCTCTGCATTAAGTAGAATAGGTTTATAGCTTCCTGTTTTTTTTTTCCCTTTTCTAGGTGGTCTGCGTGCAATATTAACCGATCAGAACGAGTTGTTCGTTGCTGTTGGGGCTGTAACAGCTCTTGCTGCTGGGATTTACACAACCAGGTATTAGTTGAACAAAATCTCACATGAATTCTGTACTGTCTTTTTCTTGAGTTCGTTTTTGGAAATTTATGCTGTTTTTTGAATTGTATGCTCCACATGAGATATAGGTATCAAAATAAATATAGCACATTCTGCATTTCTGACGCCTTCATACTCTGTTTACAATTGATGCTTTTTTGGGGCACGCATGTGTGTAAAGCCATTGATGCATTTTGCTAGTACCAACCTGTGAAGCCTTTTCACACATGTTGTGATGTGACTGGGTTTGTAAGTATGCCCTTGATAAATTTTTTTCTTTATTTTATATGCAGAGAAAGGGCTCGAGTAATTTGGGGATATGTTGATAGAATACTGGGTCAGCCATCTTTGATCAGAGAATCATCCAGAGCGAAGTATCCATGGTCTGGTTTTCTATCTCGTAACATGAACTCATTGTCTAGCAAGACAACCAGAGGCAATTCAGAACGGACAAGGAATGGCTTTGGTGATGTGATTCTGAATCCTTCCCTACAAAAGAGAATTGAACAATTAGCTGGAAAAACTGCTAATACAAAAGCCCATCAGGCGCCATTCCGTAACATGCTATTGTATGGGCCACCTGGAACAGAAAAAACCATGGTTGCCCGAAACTGACTCATAAATCTGTATGCAACCACTGAACCCAAGTCACAATTGTAAGTGGATTTATAGTTGTTTATTGATATCTAGATTATTTTTCTCCCAGGGCCTGGACTATGCACTGATGACTGGTGGAGATGTTGCACCGTTGGGTCCACAAGCAGTAACCAAGATACATCAACTATTTGACTGGGCCGAGAAATCACGACAGGATTTGTTGCTTTTTATCAACGAAGCAGATGCATTTTTGTGCGAGTAAGTGATGCTTTCAGCTATCAATTTGCAGAATTTTATTTTATAGAAGAATTGGTCCAGAACCTGGAGCATTTTAAAATTTTTTCACACTGATACTTTTGGTAGACAATCAATTGATGTTGCACGAGGGTTCTAATTTATCTTACAAATTCTGAGATGACATAATGGCTTCTGCATTTCAGTTTCTCCAATAATTGTCATCCAAATTTTTCTTTGTGACTGAGATTTGTTTCCATTCATATGACTCAAAGTAAAGATGTGCATTCATGTAGTGGTATTAATGCGAAATATGTTCAAGAGTATACTGAGCTATCTTCATTTTATAGGTGCAACAAGACATATATGAGCGAAGCCCAGCAGAGTCGCTGAATGCTCTCCTCTTTCGCACAGATGATTAGTCAAAAAATATTGTTCTGGCTCTTGCCACCAACCGGTCCTGGTGACTTGGATTCTGCTGTTGCTGACCGAATAGATGAGGTCCTTGAATTTCCTTTGCCTGGAGAAGAGCGTTTTAAATTGCTCGAACTCTATCTTATTAAGTACGTAGCTAAGGCAAGAGAGAGAAAGGCTGGCAGCAGCCAAGACTGAAGGTTTCTCCGGCAGAGAGATTGCAAAATTGCTGGCAAGTGTTCAGGCTACAGTTTATGGGAGCAAAGACTGTGAACTCAATCCAAGCCTTTTCCGGGAAGTGGTGGATTACAAAGTTGCAGAGCATCAGCAGAGGAAAAAGCTTGCCGATGGTCAGGAAGCATGTTACTGTATTAAAATTGAACACTAAATTAGGATGAAGGGTAGAGGGACAGGTGAGCATCTTTTTTAATTCACATCTATTCATTTTTTGCTGTCATAACATCCAGAGGAACTTGCTTATTGATTGGGCAAGTGGTAATTCATTCAGTTCTTTTGTGGCCAATTCATATACTTTTGAACTAGAGTTGAACAATAACTACTTTTTTTGATCTGCTAATAAAAGACAGGTTGCATCTCCTATGTCAAATAAAGTATCTGTACATCTCGTATGGTGATGTATTGTTTAATCAGGGTCTTACTGTTATTGTTATTTTTCATAGTATTTAGGATTTAGGAATATATCTTTTTTTTTCACATAAATTTAAGCACTCTTGCCTGCGCGACTGTAAATCTCTTGTCATCATTTTCCATTGCAAAAATATTCGCCAAAAACTTATATGTAAAATTACCCGAAAATACAGGAGAACGGAGTAAACACAAGCGGTGTCTGGTTCGTGCATAAACTAGTTTGGCAAGCAAGTTTCTAGGGCTTTTGAGGCACTCTAAGCGCAGGTAATATGACATATTTTGCCCTGGGACGGTGGCGATTTGGCTCCAGCAGCTTCGGGCTCAGAGTGCCCTTCGCTCTGAGCAGACGATGTATCAATCTTCTGACTTCCGGATGCGGAAGAAAGCTGATTGCTCAACAGTCTTCCATCCTGAACGAGTACCGAGCTTCGAATTCAGTCAGAAACTGAGAAAACATGCGCAGTGAGGAACTTACGTTGAAGATAGAAGGATCCGGTAGCGGACATTTAACTGGTTGATCTTGCTCAAGAGGCTCAATTGGGTGCTCAACGGGCTTCAGCTTGATGTCGAGTTCTGTCTCAATTCCATGGAAAACAACAGAAGGTGACGAGCCTTCGACCTCGGAGCTATGTGGCAATGGTGAACTTTCTCTTGCATCCTGAGTCATAGGTCAAGCATCGTGAGAGCAACACCGCATTTTTTTCTCATCTTCTCAAGGCAACAGCTCATGTTTGCAATGAGATGAAGTAATTGAGATAAAATTGCTTGATGTTTAATAAGAGACGTTGAACTCGGGAAAGAAAAATGATGAATTAGCTGCACCAATTAAAGCCGCGACAAATAATTGAGGAAATCACAATAAAGTAAAACAAAGATAAGGAAAAAATGTTACACATCGATTTTCATAGGAGCTTCAATCGCATAGCAACTCACAATGAAAACAAAAACAAGATGGGGACCGACCTCAATCAGAAACTAAATCTCGTCGATTAACAACAGGAAGAAACAAAGAATATTGCTCTTCAGCTTACTCAACAGCAAGAACAGCACACAAACGCTAAGAAAATGCGAAAAATTCACCAAACACAAGGCAAAGTCTTTGTAGAATAATTAAATTATATACTTCAAGCAGCCAAGAATCTTTCGCCAGAGAAAAATATCCGCTTCAGAAAAAAAAATATGAGGAAAACGTAAGGAATTTATCGTCGATGACTGAATGATATAAAGCAAGAAAAAGATGTTAAAATCAAAGAAAGAACTTGTTCTTGAGTTGAAAGTGCTTACGATCTCGCTCTGAGCTCGCCTGTGCCATCTCCTGCTTCCCAGTCTTGAAAAGATACCCACCATCTCCTCCTTCCAAGTAATATCACCGCTTCTCTCTTTTATCTCTTCAGCTTCAAACAAATGCTGATTTCGTGACGAGAATCCACCAGACACGCAGCATGGGGTTTTAAGATAGAAGGAGACGAGTATCAGGTCACGATTGTAGGGGTAGCGGTGAGTTTAATCGAACAATGACCGCTGATTCCCAGTTGGCGAGGACGGACTTCCCGCTGGGCGTTATTTACTCCGCTCGATGTCTCGGGTGTGAGTCCTCCACCGCGAACGAAGAGACATTTTGAATTCGCAGCATCTACTGTATCGACGGCGAGGACGTCCTCGAGAAATGGGTTTTCAGGATTCTTTTGGATCTTTTTGCATGTTAACCCTTACAAAAACAGAAAATTAAGACGCGATTGCAATAATAATAGTATGAGATGGCATGCTCAAGAGCTGCCTATCGACCAACCCACAGGATGGACCCATTGCTCCGCGGAGCATTGGATGCGGTGTCTCCCGGCGAAGGGACCCGGGTGCGTGAACCGGGGTGGGGCGGCCCACGGCCGAGATAGTCTTGCGTATTAATGTGGCCAGCTTAGACGATGGTCTGGATTTTGAGCAACTCGTGGCTCCAGCTGCGATGTTTCGTGGCCCCGGATGTTGTTTTCGGTGACGAGGTCGCCGGTCGCAGTGACCATGGTGACTGTTGTATTCCTCTGTTTCCACTGACATGCATCTCTCTTATACATAAAGAATGGCAATTTGATCGTTAAGTTAGATTAAATGAATTGTGGTTCTATAATGAATTAAATCAGGGGTAATTTTATTCGGTACCGCTGCACACTGAATTTTTATCACATGACAGGAGATAGTGCATGAGATTACTGTTTCAATGAAAGATCATCCTCTAGATTATATCAGCATGACGTATTGATCTTCCACGGGTCGACCTGATTAGAGTGTTAGGGCGTGTTTGGTTCATTTTCCTAAACTCGGAATCAGAGAAATGGAGGAAATTGAGAGCCAATTTCCTCCATTTAGGTGTTTGGTTTGATTCCCACGAATCGAAATCGAGGGAATCCCACGATTTTAGCTGCTCTCGATTTCGAATTTTTTTTCCCCGACGAAATCAGAGGAAAACACCGTTTTTGGAGGAATTCGGCGGTGGGACCCATCGCCGAATTCCTCCTTTTCTATGTTTTTCCCGTCATTTCCCTACACCTTTTCCTGCTTTCTCACGATTCCAGCCGAAGTTGTCATTCTCCTTCGATTTGAGTTCGTGAGCTGCTTCAGCGCAGTCATCGTCCTCCTCCCTCTTCGACTAGAGCTCGTGAGTTGCTCCAGCGCCGAGGTCGTCATCCTCATTCGATTTGAGCTCATGAGCTGCTCCAACGTAGTCATCGTCCTCCTCCCTCCTTCAATTAGAGCTCGTGAGCTGCTCCAACGCAGTTGTCGTCCTCCTCCCATCCCCCGTCCACCGTCCCGATCTATCCTAGATCTCCGCCTTCATCCCTGAAAGACCTCGAGATCTCCGATTCTTGTCATCGATCCAGATTCTGATGTGTCTCCACTGTGGTCTTAGTATGTAGGAGGCCAACAAGCAACAATGGGAGGCTTGTCGTTGACACCAAGGGTGACTGCGAGGCCGTGGGAGGCTGTGGAGTACCTCATCGGGGCTTTTGTCGGCGAGCGGGCGTACTCGATCTCGTCCGACTTCTGGCAGATAGCAGCCTAATTGCTCTGCTCATCCTTGTTCATTATTGAAAGCATATTCTGAAAGATGAATCTGTTGCACATAATGATGTGGAGACTTTTGGTGTTAATTTGTACATGAAATAGACATCCTTTTATGACAATCATTACATCAAGGCATTAGAAAGTACTAGAGATATTGACTGTGAGGCCTGCTCTTCTGCATATGTAATTCTCTATTTGATAGCATTACACATAAGTTTATGCCGAAAACAATAACTTATTTTAAAAGATAAAAACAAAGTTATATTAAATAAATTTGTAATTGATTATAATAAGTTACTTACATAGTTTGTCTTTTTTTTACATTTTTAAAATATTTATTATTTTTTTAATTATTTTTATATATTTAATAATAACATTATTATTCTTTTTTAATTATTCACAAATAAAATATGATAAGAAAGAAAATATTTTTTTAAAAAATTATTTTACATGAAAATAATAATATTATATTAAATAATAATAATTAGTTAACATATATTTCTATAATTACAAATTTTTAAATTAAGTTTATTATATTTCTGTATTAATTTATATATAAATTAATATTTTGTGTAATATGTTAATTCTAAATTCCCACGTCAACCAAATACAAAAATTTAACAACTTATGAAATTAATCAATTTCATTTGTTAACCAAACAACGGAATTTAGAATTTAGGAATTGGCCAATTCCCAATTCCCTACCATAAATACTTATTCAAATACTAAAATTATCTAATTCTTTTAATTCCTTTAATTCCCCGGAATCACTCGATTCTCACGATTTCACGATTCCTAAAATCGGAATCCAATCAAATGGGCCCTTAAATTCTTTCTTGTGAACTGAATTTGAGAGGATGAAAATGATATGGTCTTGTTGTTTTGACTATCTGCACCATTGTCTCTTACCTCAAATTGGAACTCGTCGTTTTTGGTTGGTAAAATTATATTGACTTAATTAGATTTGACCTCCGTTTGTGCCCTCCATTTAAATATTTTTTTCTTCATTTCAAATGAATAATTTATATTAAAATTTAAAATTTAAATTTCGATCAAAATATTTTTATTTTCGGATTAATTTGAGACATATCAATTTAAAATTTGTTTTGAACTTGAAAAATATATATTATTTTTATATTATAAAATATATTTAACCTAGTGATATTGACTAGGTTTAAATTCTAGTTGCTGACATTTATTTAAATATTTTAAGTAATATTCTACTAAAATAATTTTTTATTAATTTAAAGAAATATACGTATATAATTTTTTTATATATTTTAAATTTTTTTATTATTTTTAAACTCAAAGTCAAAATATAGTAAAAAAATAAAAAATAATTTAATTGAAATTAAAGTGGATTGATGTCGTTTAATATGATCAAAATGCATCAATTTATGTGAACGTAGAAATCAATTTCGAAATCAAAACTTAAACTTTTGGTTGACACATGAACAATATTTTTATTATATATTCAATAATTATTTAGTATTATTTTAATGTATAACTCTCTGTAAACTACCTTCTAATTTAGGTGAAATTCTAAAAGATGATATTGGTCCAATTAAATAGAGATAGAAAATTTTGCATATAAAATTTAGAAAATCGAAATTACACTTTTATTTCTTGAAAAATCACAATTTCTTCTTTTTTAAAATTTAATTTTTTAATACGAATATGTTTGTCGTTAGCTTCTGTTAACATCTTTTTTAATTGTTTTCAACAAATTTTTTATAAAGTCATTAATTTGAGGTTGCTATTATTCCATTATATTATATTAATTTCATCTTAATATAACTAAATATCAACAAAAAATTAATGCAAAATTATTTATTTAAAAAATTAAATTTTTGAGGGCACCTGAGCAATTACAATTTTTTGGATAAGCTTGGGTCTTTTTGCACAGGCAGACGGTCAAAAATGATCTATGCCGTTCATAAAGCCCCCTCTAGCTTGATCACAGCCGTTCGGTCTCGCTTATGGCGGCCGATGGATCTATGAGGCCGACGTCAAAATAATAATCAGGGCCGTCGCTCGAAACCAACCTCCAATTCCAAAACCCTAAAGCCAAATCCTCTCCCTTTCGGGCCAGTCTCTGCTCCGCTTCCGGCGAGATGGGGAAGAAGCTCGAGCTCGCCGGAGGCGAAGCAGAGAACCCCGAGCTCCATGCTTCCAAGAAAAAGAGCAAGAAGAACAAGATCAAGAACACCGGCACCGAAGACTCGGAAAACGGAGACCTCCCCGTCGGAAAGCCCCAAACCCTGGAGCCCACCGAGAACGAGGATTCGAAAACGAAAAAAAAGAAGAAACGAAAGCACTTCGACGAGCCAACCCCCAAGCTCGAGTCGCCGGAGAAGAAGAGTAAGAAGGGTGGTGAAGATCCGCAGGCGGAGGCGGAGGAGAGCAAGGTGGCTGGAGTCGTTGTTTCAGGGAATGACACGACCGATACTAAGTACAAGGCTTTCACTTTGTTCACGGAGTCTGGGCTTCCTGATGAAGTTCTCCAATGCTGCAAGAATTTCAGCAAGCCATCGCCCATTCAATCGCATGCGTGGCCGTTCCTCTTGGATGGCCGGGACTTCATTGGGATCGCTGCTACTGGATCTGGTAATTGATTACTTGCTTTCTTCTCTACCATTTTCATACAATTTTACAGTTCTGATAAGCTCTGTCTCGTCATACAAAACCTTTTTTTTAGACAAAAGGGCTACCTTTTGCTTCACTTCGATTCCAGGGTTTCCTTTGTTTAAGATCTTCATTATAGTACAACACTTATATTGATTCCTGTATTCTTGCGAAAAAGGGTTCGGAGAAAGTTCTGGTCTTGTTGGTTATAGTCTGTTTTAATCCTCACATGATCAGGAAAATTTAGGGTTTATAGGAAGATCTCACTTGATTTTCTATGTTTTGAAGGCAAAACTTTGGGATTTGGGGTTCCAGCTCTTATGCATATACTGCATAAGAAAAAGAAAAAATCTTCTAGTAAAGCGGTTCCTCTCTGTCTGGTTCTCTCGCCTACAAGGGAGCTCGCACAGCAAGTAAGCATTACTTATCTGTGTTTGCTTTCTCTTCTTCAACACTTCTACTTTTGAATTACTATTTTTTATGTTGCAAAAAAATTTATTTTATATGTATGAATCTGATTTATGCTGAAATTTATTATTACAAGTTAGACACCCAACATGCTATTGAAGTTAGTGGTGAAAGTGCTATCATTTGGCATCATTTTCATGCACTTAATTTGTTGTACTGCCATATAATAAAATTATACATTCTTCAACTGTAAACTTGTTCTCTTGTGTCAGATTTCAGATGTGCTATGTGATGCTGGGTCTCCTTGTGGCATAAAATCAGTTTGTTTGTATGGTGGAACATCTAAAGGACCACAAATTTCTGCTTTGAGATCTGGAGTTGTAAGAGGCTAACTTATATTTCTTTGTTTTCTTTATTCCACAAAGAGGTTAATCTATTGTTTGTTAATTATCTTTTGCAACTAATGCAAATACATGTTGTTTGTTAATTTTCTTTTGCTACTAATGCTCATACATGCATCTATCCAATCAAATATTGAAATTGAGCAAATGATCAGTGCATTTTTCTAGCTTATATGTGCTGTGGGAACCATCTTTTGGGATTTTGATTTGGCTGCTATTTAGGCAGCAGTTATATATATACCTGTAGATTTATATAATCCTTTCAAACTTAGCTTTTGCTAATTTTTAATGGTATTTTTAGAGTTCTGATTTGCATTAAGAGTATGGTAAACCGAGGTTGACAATGAAATAGAACCTAACTGTTGTAGTACAAGTTATAAGTTTAGTTGAACTAGTATATTTAAAATGTTTGGAGTTGACTTGCTTGAGTGTGGTTATTGCTGATCTCTGTAATATAAGATACCATGACTGAGGTTTTCTTGTGTCTGTATCAGATTTTGGTTTCTTTCTCTTAGAAACATTTTATGTTTACAGTTTTTATATATTTCTGCTTACATTATACATATGCTCCAATGTTTGGCAGACATTGCTTTAGCAACACATATCTTATGGATATTTAAATGTTTAGGAGTCTTATGACTCTGGTAATTTTGGAAAGAAATGCCATAACACATGGAGTTTTCTTTCTTGAATGTTATGATATCTTGTTTATCAGGACTTCATTTTTTCACTTTGGTGACTATTCTTATATTGCTAAGCCAATGGGGTTATGGCATGAAATTTCTATGGATTTCACCTGGATATCCATTCTTCTCATGTTATTTACTTTTTTTTCTTTTTTGGTTTCCTTGAATGCTTTGTAGGATGTAGTTATTGGTACCCCTGGTCGAATGAAGGATCTTATTGAAACAGGTGATTGCAAACTCAACGAGGTATCTTTTGTGGTAAGTTGGATGGTTTCCCTACCCTATCATAATTTTCTATTGTCCCTTTGGTTTTCATTTCATTGCCGATGCTTTAATATTTATTTTACACATTGATATGAGGAATACTATCATCTAGTTCTCTTGTTAGGATCCAAATATGTGATCCCTATTGTACATAAGAAGAAAAATATATTGCCTTATATATATTGTTATGAAAGGAAATTTTCAATTGAATTATGATTCTGAATTTGTATTCACCTTTGATCTTTGATGGCAAATGCTCCAGATCATCAAGTGTAATCTGATGTGCCAAATATCCTGTGTTCATAATTCCTAAAAAATTCACCTATTAGCCTATAAATTTTTTTCTTTGTTCCAACTGGAATATAAGTTTCAAGCTCCGTAAACATATTTGTCCAACATGCAGGTCCTTGATGAAGCTGATCGAATGTTGGACATGGGATTTGAACCAGAAGTTCGATCCATATTACGTCAAACATCTTCTGGTTTGTAAACTTTTTTCCTTCATATTTGTTTTGTTACCATTTTCTGAGACACATGCCTACACAGCGAAAAATGCAAAAGTTGTCAGCGTGCAATCACTTGAAGTTTTGTTGGTAAAATTTTACCCATCGATGAATGATAACCTGTGCAGGGCTGTCAATGGGCTTGGGTGGCCAAAGTCTGTCCCAACCCGGCCCGAAATGTTCGGGTTTGGACCTAGGGATTTCGGACTTCAAGTCGGGCTCGGGCCCAGATTTTGACAAAAATGAATAGGCCCAACCCAAAGCCCAAGCCCGGCCCAAAAAAATATAGTAGATAGATTTGGGTTTTGGGTTGGGTTTGGGTTTGAAGATTGAGCTTTGGGCTTGGGCTTGGGCTTGGCAGGGCTTAAGCCTGGCCTGGCCCGATTACACCTCTAAACCTGTGTGGTTTTATCATGGCATGCTTTCCATATGTTTTTGTATTGATGTGTATGTTATGGAATATCTTTTCATAACATTTCCAATTACATGGCAGAAAGTTTCAATTTGTATAGTAATTATGAAGTATAACCCTATATTTTGGAAGCATATCATAATTATTCGAAGATTGTTTTAAGAGGGAGGTTAACATTTTCTATCATTACGATAAAATTTCTGTGAATAATTATATCTCCTTTGTGATTCACTGTTTGGAATTCTTTTAGTGTTAAAACATTCTTTTTTAACAACTCAGAATGTAACTTCTCTGAAGAATTTTGGGAAGCCAAATACTTAACCGTGTTTCACTCTCTTTGTTCAGTGCGGCAGATGGTTATGTTTAGTGCAACCTGGCCTCTTGCTGTCCACCAGTTAGCTCAAGAGTTCATGGATCCCAACCCTGTTAAGGTGCATCTCCTTTCTCTGTCTACACTTTGCAGCATACCTGTTTTTCATATGCACAATGAAGTCATAAATTCAGGTTGTCGTTGGGTCAGAGGATCTTGCTGCAAATCATGATGTAATGCAAATAGTGGAGGTATACTAATTTTTATTTTCATTAGAAATTCAAATTTCTAAAGCAAGCTATATTTACAAACTAACCTGCTTATGCACAGGTTTTGGATGATCGATCTCGAGATGCACGTTTAGTTGCTTTGCTAGAAAAGTACCACCAGTCTAAGAGGTATTCTTAGTGTTATATATTTTGTTGTATCTCCTCTTTATTCTTGAAAACCTAGAGGGCATGTTTGGATACTTGAGGGGAAAAAATCCATCGGAATTTTTTTTCCATATGATTTGGGAAGCATGCAACCCACTTACGATGAAAATTCCTGTGGATTATGATATGTCATTAACAATAGGGAGGAGTTTGCATGAAATCTCCATTCATATAAAAAACAAGAAGGGTTTGGATCTCTTTTTATTTTTCCTATGAAATCTCACAATTCCAAAATGAAATTGGGGTTCTCAAAGGTTGGTGTCAAACATCTAGATAGGGAAAAAATTCTTTTGAAAGAAAAAATTCTTTGAAGCCCCGAAGTCCTATGGAATCATTTGTATCCAAACAGGTCCTGAATTTTGGAAGAATGATCTCAAGGGTTGAGATAGTTTTACAGCAAACAGTATGATACCCTAGACCACATTATAGTGTTGCCATTTGGCTCCACTATAATGACATGATTCTGTGTACTTCGTACAGTATGTTATATGGTATTTTACTTATTATTTTATTTTTGATAGTGTTGTGCAATGACTTGTTCTGTGAACTATGATTGGCAACAGAAATCGAGTGTTGGTTTTTGTCTTGTACAAGAAGGAAGCTGCCCGAGTTGAGATAATGCTGCAGAAAAGGTATTTTTCTGTAAAATCTTTATTGAAGGTATAGTACAATTTAACCTATGACAATATTTGGGCTGTAATTGTAGGTGAGGTTCAGTCTTGATATTTGTGCTAATTACTTGACACAAGGTAGTGACGTTTTCATTGATTTTAAAGAGGGTGGAAGGTGGTTTCTGTACACGGTGACAAATCTCAACATGATCGAACGAAAGCTTTGTCTCTATTTAAGGAGGGAAAATGCCCTCTTATGGTGAGTTGTAAATAAAGTATTTCTGTCAGTTGAAAACTTAGTTATTGCTAATTGCTGAACAGCACAATAGTTTTACTGAGGATCATTTACAAAAATGTCTGAAACCATGCTTTTAGCTCTGAAAATGTACAGGGTGGCTTGGGCCACATTGGCAGTTGGAAATAAGCTGTTATCTATATTTGCCATCATGGTTTCAGGTCTGAAGAAGGCATTTTAGTTTAGACCAGAGCCGGGATTTTCATGTGAAATTTGATGAACCAGGTTATAAATTTTACAGTAGAGGGACCAGGCCCAACTTTTCCTCCTTATAGCAGCTATACTTGTCAGCTATTATTTAAGCATGGATTATGCTGATTTTTTTCTTTTGGGCTTGTGGCTTTATGTGATGTTCTCTGATTTTTCCTGATGCATTGCAGATCTCATTTTGTTACTGTGCAATTGAATTTGTTTAGTATATTTTTCTTCTCACTAGATGCAAATATCTTCTATCTTCAACCTTCCACAGATTGCAACTGATGTAGCTTCTCGAGGACTTGACATTCCTGATGTCGAAGTGGTGATCAACTATAGCTTTCCTCTCACCACAGAAGATTATGTGCATAGAATAGGGAGGACAGGACGTGCTGGGAAGAAGGGAGTGGCTCATACTTTTTTCACTCAGGAAAATAAGGTGGTATCTTGCTTTTGTTATCTCATAGTAATAGGGTCAGTAGAGTTGTTTTCATCGGTAATATTTATTTTATGCTGATTCTTTGTTTTGTTCTAAATTTAGGGCCTTGCTGGGGAACTTGTAAATGTTCTTAGAGAAGCTGGCCAGAATATTCCTGTCGCCCTTACAAAATTTGGCACACATGTGAAGAAAAAGGTAACAGTTTATGGTCTGACTGGTGCATACTTGTTTGTGTCCTGCTATAAGTATGCTTGTTTGTGTCCTGGTATAAAGTGACTCAGCAAAGCATTAATGACCTAGAATATTTAGTGAAGCCTTTCTGAAGTGGGAATTTATCCAAAATTCCTTTGATCTTGAAATCTTTGACCTGCTCTAACATGTTTGATTAATGCGTGTGAACATGTGGGTGCTTGTGCATAAATGTATAGATAGAGCCATATCAGGTCTTCAGGATTTTTCATGTTCTCAGAATATAACTAATGGTTGTTGTTACAATGGGAGGATGTGCACCTTTCTTGTTTTCACTCCAAAAATAGAAAATAAGTTGTTCTAGTTTACTAGCTAGCATATTTTTGTCGGAGAATTTCACTGTGCAAGTGAAAGCTACAATGACAGAGAACTATTGATGTGCAAGAAAACTTCTAGGTTATAAAATAGTTAGAATAGTGTTTCTTGAACTTAGGGAAAGATAACATAGAATGAATCCTCTGAAGGTTTGGTGCTTTTCTTTCAGGAATCCAAATTATATGGGTCCCACTTCAAGGAGATCAAGGCTGATGCTCCCAAGGCTACAAAAATTACATTTGATAATTCTGATGATGAAGATTGATCACTAGCTCTCTGTCTTTTGTGGAATGCCATGCCTTCAGCACCTTTGATGCTGTCGAGCAAATTCTGAACATTTTAGTGGAAAATTACACCTATTGATCACTGGGCAGACAAATCTAGAAATTAACTCATATAGTAGCTGCAAATACTTCCGAGGCTTGATTGATATCATCCCCGCATGGTTGTTCTTGTTTGGTTTATTCTTATTTGTGTAAGCTTCAACTTGTTAACCATATAGTAATTTATTTATTAGATGAAAAATTATAGCAATCTATTAGAATGCATTGTGCTTGGTGATTGTTTATGCAATATGAGCATTGGTTTTGTTAAACTTTATTAGTTTTATAATTTTTAGATTTAGAATTAAATTTTGGTTTTTAAAAATTTTTAAACTGATACTATACCCATTTTTTAAAAGGCTATTTTTTAAAATTTGTATTTTGTATTTATAATAATTTAAAATCTTAATATAAAATATAAAATATTTTTGGACATTTATTAATACTATGAAGAAAGAAATTATGAAATTATAACTTTAATATAGATGTAATATATATTATATAAAAAATATGGATAATATATTTATATATTTATATAAAATTGGTATGAGTTTATCAATTTTTGTGTATAATGTAGAACTATAATTCGAATAGGCGATTTTATAGAAATAGAGAATTGAAATCGTGTTGATTTAATTTAAAAATTAAATTTTTGATATGATTTTCAATCTATATGAGATGATGTATCAACGTTTCAATTTTTTTACTTGCTCGTGGTGGTGAGGCGAGTTTGACTCGTGTATTGTGCAAAATGCTTGTTTTTAAGTTGGGTTGGACGGGCATCGATCTGGGCGCCCATTATGCATTCTGAGTTCACAAATGGTTTTGTGCACATCCACATACAAAAACACAGGCGTTTTGAGCAGGGAATCATTTGTTTCATTGAGAATTCACGGTAACCGCTCTCTTAAAGAAATAGTGGCTTCTTGGTTAATTTTTTTTATTTGACTTATACCATTTTACCTAATTTTAAATAATTATTATGTTTTTAACAATTTGAATTTAAGTGTGAATTTTTTTCTTACTTTTCTTCCTCCTTTCTCTTAAAATAGGAGAATCTTTACTATCACTAACTAGTGAAATTGAAGAGAAAAAAGAAATTAAGGAATAATTTTTTTTATAAATTTAAATTTTAAAAATTGAAATATACATTAATTCAAACAATAAAAGCTAGATAAAAAATGTAAACTAGAAAGTGATTACTTGTAAAATTTGATCATAATGCAAATAATTTTTGTTTTGCTTTGTTACTAATAACAATAAGGAAAAGTAACTTTTTGCTAAAAACTAAAAATATGATAATTACCTTTATGCTGGTCTCTTTAGCTTTAAGATTTTGCTGAAGGCAAATAAAAGCATGGGATAATTCTCAGAACAGAGAGTTATTATTAACTAGGAAGCAAGCAGGTGACCAGGCAGAGATCTTGGCTCGATTTACTGATATTCCACGACAATGCCATTACGAAGCGAGCAAAGCTTGGCAACTCGCGCCGTCTCACATCACATGGCACACGCACATTCATTAAAAAAAAAAAAAAAAAAAAAAAAACCCATTCTTCCCATTTGTTTATCGAATCTGATACCTCTGCTTCAACAGACCAAATAATTAAACCAGTAAAACCAAAATTTTACAGGAAAACAACCGACTTCCCCTCCTCCCGCTTTCACTGTTTCACACCTTGGCGGCGACAGGCTTCTGCAGCAACGCCGTCAGATACACCTCCCCGTACCTGGCGCCGCCGCCGTCCGTCTTGTTCCCGACCGCCCACTTGATCCTCCTGTACCCGAGCCTCCCGATCATCGGCGCGTAGATCCCCTCCAGATCCGCCGCCTTGCAGAAGAAATGGTCGATCCAGAGCAACCCCCCGCTCTTCAGAACTCTGTCCGCGTCGTACAGCAAGAACTCCAGCGATGCCCCCGGGATCCACCGGTTCACCGCGCGCCCCGTCCGCACCAGATCCACCACCCCGTCATGCACCGGGAACCGCTGCTGCAGCGGCGCGTGCAGCGCGATCAGCCCTTGGGACGCCACCGCCTCGTGGTACGGGTACCCCATGTTCATCGTCGTCGTCAGCACCTTCGCGTCTGCCAGCTGCCGGAGCTGGGCCGCGAGCGCTCCGGCTCCGCCGCCGACGTCTAGGGCGAGGCGGATTGGAGAGGAAGCCAGGCGGAGGAGATTGGGGACGGTGAGGTCGAGGGCGGATCCGGCTGAGAGGAGGCGGGAGGAGTCGGATTTGGGGTCGGGAGGGAGGGATAGTGCTTTGCGGGAGGGGGAGAAGCAGCGGCGGCGAGGTAAGGGGTGGCAGCCACGGAGGATGAGCGGCTCGACGACCGAGAGGGAGTCGGGCGGGCAAGGTCGGAAGGCGGTGTAGTTCATGTAGCGGCGGAGGAGTTCGGGGTGGTCGGAGCATGAGGAGGCGATGGGGGAGATGCTGGCGTAGGTTAGGAGGTCCTCCGGCGGCGGCGGTGGGGCGGAGGAGGAGGAGGAGGATGGTTTTGAGGAACGGAGGCGGGTGTAATGGGTGATGGTGGCCCGGATGGTGTGGAGCTGGTGGAGGAGGTGGTCGGGGACGGGGGAGTGGTCCATGAGAGTGGGGTGGGAGGAAGGAGGAGAAGATCGAGTGGCGGAGAGGAGGTGGTAGAGGGAGAGGATGTTGGTGGCGACCATGGCCAGCAGCAGCAGCAGGTTCAGCCCCATCCCCAACCCCATCTCCTTCTTCTTCTTCTTCCTCTCGCTCTCGGTCCTCACAATAGTAACAGATTGCGAGTGGATCTGAGACTGAGCATCTTTTATGAGTTTTATCTCTCCATTATTAACGACATCATCAGTTTTGACTGATGTTTGGTTGGGAAGACTATTAAATAGGTAACTTTGCAGTATACCCCTATCAAGTTTCAAATTTGCATGTCTAGAGGACCACAAATTATCGATTATGATATCAAAAGTCGGAAACACCCCTGTGCCATTGTGATTTAAACGGGTCGGGCTTATTTCGTTGAGAATCCGACCCGTTAATGGAATCGTTGTCACAGGTGTGTACCCGTGAGTCTTGGAGCTGTTCGCTCTGAGAAGCGTTAATGGCGTCTCGAAAGTTGATAATTATATTTTATTTTAATAAGATTGAAGGTCAATTTAAAATTAGACTTTAACTCTAATTTAAATTTTATTAAAATTAGTATAACTACAATTTATGTGTCATATTTTCTGATATATTTATTTAAATTAGACAAATAATCATTCATTGAAAAAATAATATTAAATTCTATAATTTTGTTATTATTATTTTAGTGATTTTTTTGTTAGTTAACATTATAGCTAATTTTTGAATACATATATGTAACAATCCTAATGTAATATGAAATAAACTATGTATGATTAATATTAGAGTTTAAATCTTATTTTCATTATATTCTAAGTATGATTTTAAATCGATTTAAAAGTAATATATACAACTTTAAGATTATAATAAAAATTTTGTCTATTAATAATATTTTTTTGTTTTGAATTCAAAAATTTATTATGGTAAGATGATAATAATCTTTATTATGGTAAAATTTTTACCATTGGCACTTCTGCTGTACTAGTTGGTGTTAAAGCATGGTTGTTCACTAATTCAACACCATTGATTCTAGTTAGTGGAAACAACCCTATAAACAATGATACGGAATCACCAAGAAAAATTGAAGTTTTGAAGAGTCTTAAAATCCCAACCAAACTTGCCAATAAAATCTAAAGTCCCGTTTGTTTTGAAATTAGGATTAGGATCAGATCGTTTCAGAATAAATTTTTTTCTTATAAAATTAATATTTATTATTTTATATTATTATTAAATTAAATTATTATAAAAAATTAAATAGTTTTTTGAGCTTTAAATTATTAAAACCTTAATTTTGATAAAAAAAATATTAGTTTATAAAAGTGGTTCATTAGTCTTGACCTATACCTTGACCTTGACCCTCTAACCAAACGGTCTCTAATAATCAAACATCTTGTATATCAATATATAGAGTTACATGAGAAAATCAAGATCTCGGTGAAGTGAATATTTCAGACTTCCATGATTACGAGGATTTATTTATTTGGATTGAGAAAATCAAAATTTTCTTTAAACTCATGAAGATATTTAAAAGAAAAGATTGTTGAGTACAAGCTAAAAGGTAATGTCTCATAATGGTGGAAGAGAATTTAGTTTTAAAGAACACTGAAAGGTAAGAAAAGAATTCACTCATGTCGGAAAATGGTTCAACTATTCGACACAAAAGTCCTCAAAAGTAAAGAAGACAATTTTTTTTATCCAAGGATTTGCAAAATTAAAATCTATGGAGACAAGCATGAAGTGTCAATCCCACACTTTAGTAACTTTTCTTTAATTTTGAATCATCAGTCAAATAAGTGGTCGTGGATTCTATAGAAGAAAAATTAAATGAACAACTTATTAATACCTCTAAAGATTCTCTTATTGATAAGTTAATATTGAAACATAAAGAAGTGGTTTTAGATATTATAGAAATTATTCAACATGCTATCAAGGAGAATTCATGTGAATTGGTTTATAATCATAAAAATTGTAGGAATGATTTTTCTATTGATGTAGATATCAATTGTATTCATAAAAAATTGACTCTCTTGAATAAACAGAGATGATTTCTTAGAAAATTATTATTAACCCGTATTGGCAACCTTTAATAGAGGAGGAGACAGATTTTGAAAAATAAAATACAATTTTGTTTAAATACAAAATCCAATAATATTTCTCCAAGATAAAAAAACAAATATCAAGCAATTGCATTTAAACCTCCAATTAATTACATGTACAATAAAATATAAAATAAGGTAAGTAAAATAATGTATTGTGATTTTTATATAGTTTGAAAACCAACCGCTCTTACTCTACAGTCCTTGTCTCTTTTTTGAATATTTCAATCACTCCACCAGTGATGTCGCTTTTAAGGCGAAACCAAATTTTTACATCTATTTGCTAACTATAAGTGTCACTTACTTTATATGAAGCCACACTCGTTGCTCCATTAAGATGAAACCATGCTCGTACAACTCTTTACTCCTATCGAGCAAATGACACTCCACACTGGAGCCATTATACTCTCATACTCCTGACATCTAGGAGTGTTTATAAGTGGAGAAAAAACAAAAAATATTACAATATGAAGTCTAGCCCTAAGAATGCTCTTAACTTTCTTGAGATATTTTATAGTGAGCTTAAATCCTCAATTGCCCTTATTTTTATCTCATTGAGTGAAGAAGTTTTAAACCTTTATATAATTGTTAAAGTAGAAGACTAGTCGTTTGGAAATTACCTATGGATGTCTCTGCTGAGTTTGGTCATTTGAACATTAAGATTCAGTCATCTAAACAACTCCAATGGTCAAAAATTAAACTAGTCGTTAGACTGATGTTAGAAATTTGGATATCTTATGGAAAGGTTTGGATGTCCGAATATAACAAATTTGAGCATCTGACCAAAGTTTTGGATAACTGAACTTTAAATATGAATTTTTGTCAAAAGTTACAATTTTCAAACTTTGGGCATCCAATTTTGGGGTTTGGATGTCCGAAGTTGTCAAAAATTTTAAAGCTATTTTTGCTACATTCGAGTATTCGAATAATAATGTTTGAATGTCCAAAGTTAACAAAGAAATGGCTATTCTTACTACAATTTTAGCTTTATGCTAGATGTCATCTCAAACTAATCTTGGGTTAAATAATAAACCAGTAAAGACATTTCAAGATTAGTTTGAATACTAATCACAAGCTCTAAAAATTAATCTCAAAACAAATCCTTGACTCGACTAAATAAATAAAAATCTAAATCTACCTCAGTCAAACTTGATCTCTTGAGCTTTCTTTAAGTCATCTTCAAATCTTCAAGTTCCTTTTGTTTATCCACCATCACACCTCAATTTCAGTATTATCTTTAAGTCCATTTATACCTGAGGTTTTTGAATAAACTTGATCCCCATTTTAAACTTGGCTTGGTTACATACTACACATACTCAAGATATGATTAAATACATGATTTGATCATTATCAAAATTATAAAGAGCAACAATTATTACTTTGCAAATTTTAAAATTCATAATGATGAGTTCCAGTTATCCTATGAATTACTTGAAATGTTGCCGCTTATAGGTTTTTTCACGCAATTTTGTTGTTCAATCGTTTGTTCTGTTCTTGTGGTTCAGATCCTTGCCTTGTTTAATTAAATTTCCTTTTCAAATTTGGGCTTGTTTGGCATTAGATTTATAGTTGGTCGGAGATCAATCGTTTTTCAAATCAGGGCTTGATCAGAGCTTGTTCAGGATTTCAATCTAGGTGTTCATTTTCTCTATATGAGTTTCTATGTTGTTTGTTATTTTCAAGATCAAAGCAAATATTAGGATTTCTTTTAGATTTTATTAGTAAAAGTGTGCCAAATAAAATTTTAAATTTTGATGGGTACAAAAATCAAGGTTTTAAAATTCGACCGAAATCAAAATGTTTTGACTAAGGTTTTACGTTTCGGCCGGACCCGAACCAAAACCCTAATTTTAGTTTCGGTTTAGGGTTTACTGCTCATCTTCACCAATGCCAGAGCTCGAGCGCGGGCGGGAGCTCGTTGGGCTCACGAGTGCGCGGGGGGCGGGGGGGAGTTCATGCCAGCTTCATGTCCGAGCCCGAGGGCCCTGCACGCTCACCAGCCTGCCGCCGCTCCCTCGCTTATCTTGCGCCCTCACCGACCTGACCCTTGCTCCCGCAAATTGAGTCTGGCCTTGCACCGGGGCCAATGCTATCGCCAATCTGGTTCCGACGCCCTTACCGGTTTCTGTCAGATATTGTTCACGTACGTAATATTATTCACGTAACTGTTCATTATTTTTAAAAATTTTTAAACATATTATAATTTTTTTAATTTGAAGTTAAAAAAATTGAAATAAAGTTAAATTTTAGTCAAAATATAATTAATAAAAAAATTATTTTGGTTAAAACTGAAATGAAAATGATTTTGATCGAAACACGTTGATTTATTTGTTCACGTCATGGTTTGGCGTTTCGGCCGAAACCGAAACGTTTCGGCCGACACCGAAACGTTTCGGCCGAACCCGTGCCGAAACGGTTGATATCGTTTCGGTTAGGGTTTACTCTTCATTACTGTTCATCTTCACCGCAGCGGGAGCGCGCGGGAGTGGGAGCTCGTCGGGCTCGAGCGCGCGGGCGGGAGCTCGCCGGGCTCGCGCTCGCGGGAGGGAGCTCTCCGGGCTCGCGCGGGCGGACGAGAGCTCGCCGGGATCGCACGCGGGGGCGAGAGCTCGCCGGGCTAGAGAGCGGGGGGCCGAGAGCTCGCGTGCGGGATCGCGCGCATGGGCGGGAGCTCG
>RXID01001031.1:0-180487 GCA_005019695.1 Trichopus zeylanicus subsp. travancoricus | reverse complement strand
TCGCGCCGGCTTCGTGTTCGAACCCAAAAACCTGCGCACTTACTAGTTTACCGCCGTCCTATCTCGTGCCCTCGCTAACTTGACTCGTACTCCCGTAAAATGAGGCTGACCTTACACTGGGGCCAGTGTTGTCGTCAATTTGATTTCGACGTCCTTATCGGTTTCTGTCAGATATTATTTACATACGTAATATTATTCACGTAATTATTCATTATTTTTTAGATTTTTAAATATATTATAATTTTTTAATTTGAAGTTAAAAAAAAATTAAAATTAAATTGAATTTTAGTCAAAATATATTTTTTATTTTAGACCTTCGATATATGGTTATACTTCAGAACCGCTGCCATGAGATCGCGTAAAGCTAATTGTTTTAATTCATATGCCCATAAATGCTCGTCCAGATCATCGAGGTACTAAATTTGTAATTCCACACCCAGATGTTCCAAACTCAACCAATGATGACTATGATGATTAGTTGTATTATTTTAGAATTTATAAATTATGTATGTGTGAAATACATTTTAATGAAAAGTTAAATTTGCTTATGTTAATTTTTAAATTTTAATTATATTCATATCATTTCTTATATATTTTTTTAATACACTAATATATATTAAAAGCAGACAATATCAGTGACTAACTATCAAAATTAATTTTAATTAGCTTAAATAATATTTGAAATTATTGTAAAATTAAATATAAATTCATTCATAATTTTTCAAATTTTTTCAAATTTTTTCTAATATTTTATCGTATTTTTAATTTGAAGTCAAAGCACAGTCAAAATATAGTCAAACTCTGGTCAACGCCTAATTAATAATTTAAAAAATTCTTTCGGCCGAAACCGAAATGGTCGAAACTGAAACCGAAACGTATCGGTTTCGGCCGGTCCCGAAACCGAAACTAAAAATCTTGGTTCACGTGCATACGTGCACGATTGTTCCACCGAAAGTAAAATAAAAAAAAATTTATGTCAGTCTTACCCCCATGTAAACCGCTGTCACGAGATTGCGCAAAGCTAGTTGTTCTCGTATATCTATAAATGTTCATCTGGATCATTCAGGTACTAAATTCATAATTCCACATCCAGATGTTTTAAACTCAGCTGATGATGATGATGATTAGTTGTATTACATTATATTTAATAAATTATATATGTGTCAATTATATTTTAATAATAAGTTAAATTTGCTTATGTTAATTTTTAATTTTTTAATCATATTCATATTATTTCTCATATATTTCTTTATATAATAATATATAAAAATAGTGATTAACTATCAAAATTAATTTTAATTAATTAAAATAATATTTAATATTGTGGTAAAATTAAGTATAAATTCTTTCATAATTTTTAAATTTTTATAAAGAAAATTTTAAAATTTTCTCGTATTTTTAATTTGAAATCAAAGTACATCCAAAATATAGTCAAACTGTGGTCAACACACAATTAATAACTTTAAAAAAATCTTTCGGTCGAAACTGAAACTGAAACCGAAATGACCGAAACATATTGATTTCGCTGGTGCCGAAGCCGAAACCGAAATCGATACTGAAAACCTTAGTTTTGACTGATTGGATTTTGGTTTTACCTATATAAGCCCTAGCTCCTACGCCCATGCGCTAGCATCGGTCTTATGCTAGCGCTCGCACCCTCACCAGCCTAGTCCCCATGCACGTGCTCACACCCTTGCCAGCCTAGTCCCAGTGTCCGCACTCATACGCTCATCAGCCTGGCGCTCGTACCCACATGCTCATCAGCCTAGCGCCCATGCTCGCGCCCTCACCGGCCTGACCACCGTGTTCGTGAGCTTGCACCGGCCTCTAGCACTAACACTTGTGCTCGCGCCCTCACCAGCCTGACCCTTACACTCGCGGGCTCGTGCTGGCCTCACGCCCGTGCTTGCACTCTCATCGACCTCTGGAATTGGTAGCTGAATTGGAGCAGGCAATGGATTTAGAGTAGGCGGGGGATTTGCATGGGCTACTTCACATGCACGAGTTTTTGCATGGGTTACTGAACTGCTGAGCAATTAAGATGATGCCTCTAAGTTTGTAATTTAACTTTATTATGCAAGTTTGTCATACTCAAATATAAATCATTTAAGAAATTTACATGGAATCAAATTAAAATAACATAGGAACTTATAGATAAAAAAATTCTTTCAGTAAATTAAATATAATTATTATCTCTAAATTTAAAAATTAACCTATCAACTAAGGGATTAACTATAAAAATTAATTAGAATTATATTTACTCGTATAATAAATTTTTTAATATTTTTTTAAATTTTTAAAATAAATTTTTAAATTTTTTTTAAAAAATTTAATTATATTTTTAATTTAAAATTAAAGTATAATCAAAATGTAACCAAACTCTAGTCAACACATAATTAATAATTAAAAAAAATTATTTTTACCGAAACGACTAAATGAATCAATTTCGGTTGATGACGAAATCGATACTGAAACCAAAACTTAAAACCTTCCCAAAAACCAATTCAATCCATTTCCATTAAAATCAATCCTTTTCACTTTTGATTAAATTATGACTAAACTTTAACTTTCAATTAAAAAATATTAAAAAATAAAAATAATAATTTATACACTTATTCTTTTAAAATTATTAAACAAAAAATTTCTTTTGGTAGAAAATTACTTTAAATATGAAAAAAAAAAAACCTGGTTACCAAGTTTCAAACCCCAGGCCTGTTGAAACAAAACTAATGAATTAACCAACTGAGCTAAATAGAGACTTTGATATAAAAATAATATTAAATAATAATAATATATTTTAAAAGACTGAAACAAAATTTTAGACTAAAATATTTTGGATTAGTCCGAAATGAAACGTTTCAACTAAGTTTAAAACCTTGGTCCCAACCTAATGAATATCAGAATCAAGAACAAACTGCTTCCAAACATATCATAAGAGAACTAAAGATGTAAATAATTCCCGTAAATGGAGGGATTTGCACAACATAATGCCCAAGCTTCGATACTGCAATTGATCCATCAGCCTATTAGCATGTCAAGATATGTCGACAATTCTTGTAAATGGAAGGATTTGCACCCCTACAACTTATGAAAAAGGAATACATCCTTTATCAGAGTTTACAAGCTATGCGTTAGTTTATCCTCATGCAGCAATTATACGTATACAAGAGAAATAAGAAAATGGAATTAAAGATTCTAATAGAATGATAAAAAAAATCCTAGGCCAATGTTTTGGGCTGGTAAATTCCTATTTCCTGGTTGCTATAGCAGAAACAACCTTAGTATAGCAAAAGATAAAAGACTAAGGGAAGTGAAATGGCTACAGTTCACAGACATAGATTTATTATAAGTCTCACAAGAGAAGAAACAAAATCAGGTGGAATTTTCAAAACTGCACTGAAGTTGTTCCCAGAATCCATAGCATCGACCTCATAGACTTCCACATCAGCTCTGTCTTTGTTTCTTCTGCTCCACCCCTGCAATAATGTTAAGTTTAACAAAGTCACCAAATCTTCTCCAGCCTTTCAAATCTATCTTTCTTATTGGGCAACAGCGAATATCGCTTTAGGTATACTTCCAGATGGTATGAGTTACAAGGCTTATCCAAATCCCCAAAAAGGGACTACTTTGCTCTTTCCAGGTCATCCAATAAAGGCAGATTAGAAACAAAATACAGCAGTCATCCAAAAGATGTCTTGAGTATCAACACTCAAAGAACAAATGATCATTGTTCTCCGGCTGATCTAACACACGATGCAGTCATGGTTATTTCCAGACCACTTTCTCCTAATTAGGTTGGTCATTGTTAGGTTTTTATTGTTGAAAACCAGCCGACAAAAAACTTTGGTTTTCAGAGTACAGGGTTTCTTCAACATAGCTTAATGCAAGCCAGTTTTCAGACCCCTGTGAATCAGAAACTGGTAGAAGGATTTTGTAGTGAAGACCCCATGGTGTGTACGTCTCCACGCCAGTTGATCTGACTGATCAAATCTGATTCTGTCCACAACAAGCTGAACGACTTCTAAAAGTTGGCACCTGTCTAGTTTGGTCAACATAACATAACCAAGTCCTTCCTCCCAGTTTGGTGCATAATATAACAATGAAATTACCTACACTTCATGTATGAATATTTTGATTTTTCAGTGCTTACAACTTTGAGAATCCAGCTAACCTCCTAGACTGAAAATATTTTTCACACGCTTGATTGGAAAAATGAAATATATTTTCTCTCTTAAAAAACAATAATAAAATAGTACCACAATATAACAAATATTTAAGGCAAAGAAAATAATGAAATTTTGGGGGGAAAAAGAACACATCTTAATGAGAAAAGGCTAAATATCAAAGGAGAAAAATTAATGTTGAACAAAAATAGAGAAACAAAATTTTGAAACAAAGTGAGAACTAAATGTTGAAGATAATATAAACTTAAACTAAAAGATACTACACATAATACAACTTAAAGATGTATTCTAAATGTGAAAGAGAACTGGAAAGAGGGAAAAATAACAAAAAGAAGCATGAAGAGTCTCATGCCATACAAAAGAAACAGGTTAATATTTCCCATCAACCAAATCTACTAGTAAATTACTAACTAGGGGAATATGACATGGAGAGCAGTTGCGAATTAGTAAAAAAGGGGTTTCCATTTGAAGTACCACAAAAAATTTACCAAAAACACAAATAAGTTCAGAGTATGAAGGACAAAAGCAAGGATTCCACAGCCAAATAATATTGTGGACAGCAACAAAATATCAGAACAATAGAATATTACAATAATTCCATAGATGATATTTTTAACATTTTCAGCAGAGTTCAAGGAAACACACCATATGAGTAATCTGCCAGGAGAGACGCCGCAATTCAATTAGGATATGCTGAGAAAAACCATTAGATATTATTCATTCAGTGAAAAGAACAACCATAAATGACCAATCAAATAACAGCACACATATTAGAACATTGCATACAACACAGGAGGGAAATAAACAGGAAATAAAGCAAGTAATTAAGTGAACACAACGATCCAGTATAAACATAATATAGTTACGTTCCAAGTAATTAAGTGAAAACACTTCACTCATATCAGAACTGCCAAATCAAGAAGACAAAATCTCAAGACTTTTTAAGAAATTCAAATGTGATCAAAACCCTAAACCTATAACACGCTCGGAAACCATCAAGAAAAAAAAAGCTATTCACAGAAACCCACCCACGAAGTGCGCTTCTTGATGGTTGAAATCAAACTAAACAACAGAAAGAATACAGAAAATATCCTGAACAGACCTTGAACCTCTAGATTACTTCAGCCTCTCTACCGTTGAGGGCCTTCTCAATCCGATCCCTCTTGCGATGCTTGAAGAAACCCTAACCCTCTATCGCTCGATTTCTCTTCAACTCCCGACGCTGCCGTGCGCTGACCAGCGAGGGATGGGCGTTAAATAGGAGGAAAACGGGTTGGACTTCATTCGAGTCGACCTGGATCCGAATCCTATCCCAACGAGCAATCGGCTTCGCGCGTAATTTCTTTTTCAATTGAAGCACTCGGATTCGGATCAGGATTTCGGGGTAACGAGGTCCTCCGCGCAGATTGTAATCCAGATACCCGCTACCCGTTTCACGGACCTGCGAAGCCGGATGGGCTTCAAAACCAAGTTCTGAAAACCACAACTTGGCCGAAGAAAATAAAAAGAAAAAAATCCACAAGCGACGCTGCAGGTTGGACCCAGCAGTACCGTGCCTAGGACATTTGTTTTTCTCTTTCTATTATTTTAAAAATAAAAACGCTTTTAGACCTTTATACGGATATCTTGCAATCCTATCTTTTAAAGTATAGTTTCCATTATTTTAAAAATATTGCAAATATATGAGTGTAAAATTGACTTTTATATTTATGAAAAAATTTTAATCTAAAGATTATTCACTTCATAGAGTTTGATGAAGACGAGGGATATGGATATTTATATAATTTTTTAAAATTTTAAGGCTATAAATATAAATTTAATTTTTATAAGAGCATTATACGAACAAAAATCCCAAAAATATGCCGTGATTTATTAAAATTTAGCAAATGAATGAATATTAGATGAATATGCTCTCAATAAAAAAGAGAGGCTCCATGGCATACGCGCCATTTTTTTTCTTCAGAACACCACAACGTTGTCACTACAGTCGAAAACCATGGGCATCACAAAACGAGTTTTCAGTTTCTCCTAGCGTCAGCCCCATGTCCTCTTTTTCTTCTCTTCACCTTCCAGTCTCCTTCCTTCCCAAAACCAGAATGTAAGAGGAGGAGGAGAAGAAGAAGAAGAAGAAGAAGAAGAAGGGAACCTATATAATAACTCCAGCGACAGGCACTTCCTTCTCACCAAAATGACAATTCTGTACACCGCCACCGCATCAATCCACACACGTTTGGGCCTCCACCTAAAGCAGCAGGTGATATTCTTCCCGACTACTACCAAGAGCAGAAGCAAGAGATGGGAGAGAAGAGGTAGCAGCAAGTCATGCAGGGCAGAGGCAAAAACCGTGGTGATTGGAGTAGCAGCGGACTCGGCCTGCGGGAAGAGCACGTTCATGAGGCGGCTGACAAGTGTGTTTGGGGGCACGGCGGAGCCGCCTAAGGGCGGGAACCCGGACTCTAACACGCTGATCAGCGACACGACGACGGTGATTTGCCTTGATGATTTCCACTCGTTGGACCGGACAGGGAGGAAGGAGAAGGGAGTAACGGCGTTGGACCCGAGGGCGAACAACTTTGATCTCATGTACGAGCAGGTGAAGGAGCTCAAGGAAGGAGTGGCCGTGGAGAAGCCTATTTACAACCATGTTACTGGTCTTCTTGATCCTCCTGAGCTCATCCAGCCTCCAAAGATTCTTGTCATTGAAGGCCTGCACCCTATGTGAGTTCTGATTTCTCTGATTCATTTGAATTCAATTGTTTTAGAGGAGTATTTAGCTATCGTTTTTCTCTTCTCTCAGTTAATGAAGTAGTATAGTAGAAGCATGCTTCGAGGAAAATGGACATAAATGTCAGGATTCCGTTGTTGAAATTATTCAGCACTATTGATTTGGATTTCAGGTATGATCCTCGTCTAAGAGATCTCTTGGACTTCAGTATCTATCTGGATATCAGCAATGAGGTGAAATTTGCATGGAAAATTCAGGTCAGTAGGAAATTTCTCTGTCATTTTTCTCACAAATTAACTTCCTCGCCAACTCAAGCTCATTTGCTTGGCTTGCAGAGAGATATGGCAGAGCGGGGGCACAGTCTGGAAAGCATCAAAGCCAGCATTGAAGCTCGAAAACCCGACTTCGATGCTTACATTGGTAATATTCCCTTCCATTTTGCTCCCAATTCTAAAGCAACTTGCATATGATTCAGTTTGGCAATCTGATCATCAAAACTGTGATACTTGACAGAGCCACAGAAACAGTATGCGGATGCTGTGATTGAAGTACTACCGACTCAATTGATTCCTAATGACAATGAAGGCAAAGTGTTAAGAGTCAAGCTGGTAATGAAGGAAGGGGTGAAGTACTTCAGCCCAGTCTATCTCTTCGACGAGGGCTCAACAATCTTATGGATTCCTTGTGGAAGAAAGCTAACTTGCTCATACCCTGGCATCAAGTTCTACTACGGCCCTGACACTTACTTCGGTCACGAGGTATCTTTGTCTTGCTACTCAGTCCTTGCATCTTTCTTCGAGTGCCAAGCGCATCTTCAGCTGATTCGCCTTTCGGCTCTTTTACAGGTCTCAGTATTGGAGATGGACGGGCAGTTTGATAAACTGGATGAACTCATCTATGTAGAGAGCCACCTGAGCAGCATTTCGACCAAGTTCTACGGCGAGGTGACACAGCAAATGCTGAAACATTCCGACTTCCCGGGCAGCAACAACGGAACCGGGCTGTTCCAGACCATAATTGGGTTGAAGATAAGAGACCTTTATGAGCAGATTGCAGCCGAGAAGGCAACAGCATCAGCAGGAGCAGCTAAAGTCTGAAGCTGTTGTCCTGCGGATGTGAATTGATTTATTCTTGTGTTGAGTTTCGGCTCGTGTTCGTTGCTAGTCAATGCCTGTAATTCATGTAGATTGTAAAGCAGGGCAGAAGAGTCAGCAATTTCGCCACTCTCCCTTTCTGTAAATGATAATTATTTTTCGTAATCAACTTTCGTTCATAAAAAACAATTAATTGAGTTTAAAAGACACAAGAATCCATTTTCTTCTTGCAGAATTAGCATTGACTGGTTTGGCATGAGATGATCGGCCCGGTATATTAGATCGCGCGGCCCAGTTAACTTTTGCCTTAAGATTAGTCCCACATCGAAAGAATAAATTTGTAAATTAGCTTAAGCATTTATAAATAGAATTACTCGTCTAATAACAATCATACTTACCTGGACGGGATCTACAGGCGATCAAGAAAACCTGTTGTCTGGGCTCGTGACCAACATTGCACTCTGTTGGTGTGCTTGTCTACCACCTGCCCTAAGAGGCTGCGTGGACGTCATAATTTGTGACAGACGGGGTACGCGCATGCGCGGCCCCTCTCAAATTGAAGTTAAATTTTTATTAAAATTTCGATTTAAATCAAGCGTTTTGCTTAATTATTTATCAATTTAAATTCCGCTTAACCGTCAGCTATCTGCTATCAATTTTACTTCAGAATCAGTACAAATGAAATCCTAAACCTAGAATCTAAGTTGATTCATTGGAATCGCACAACCATATGCTTAAATATCCTATTAAGAGAAAAATGGAAGGACAAGATAAATTGTGGCCAAATGCAAACTGCTACGCCTACCATCCAAACTTAGATTTTGCATTATTTTTCAAATCCGGTTACCGATCAAATTGGATTTGACTTGGAGGTGAGGTTTTCGGTTTAGCTTCCGGTTCAATTTTGACAGCATTTCCTCAAATCTCCCTTCGGTAAATGATGATTTATATTTGTAATGTATTTTTCTTCATAAATAAATAATTGATTGAGTTTAAAAGGCAAAAATCTTTGTTCTTCTCTCGAACTTACCTTTGCCATATACAGTCTGATTTGATCGGGCAAGCCTTGGGTGTCAGACTCCGTCGAGCAGGCTCGTTCGGCATGAGCTATCAGCTCCTGTCAATCCGATCGCGGCCCGTTTAGCTTTTATCTTGAGATTTGTCCCGCATCAGAAAAAAAAAATCCAGCAAATTCAACTAATGAAAACAATTAAAATCCAGCCAATTTTACTTAAAAAGAGTCCCTGTATGTTCTCACACTTTTCGTGATATATCCAAGAGATTGGATTTGTAATTCAAAAATACATCGATTTAGACCGAATCCAAATGGCTTTCACTCGTCCTGTAAGCCATTGGGGAAAGCAAGTTCGGCTTCACCCAACTACAAAAAGCAAACTTTGTCTGACTGCTGGCACGGAACAAAGCAGCGAGCCGAAGATGCCAGTGAGAGCATAAGCAATGGCGCAAAAGGGAAGAGCCTCTGGTTCCTTTGCTGATAATGCAGCCGTCCCCAGTCCATGAGCACTATTGAAGAAAAAAAGTTCATGGAAATCATCATCAAACAAGACACAGAAATCAATAACTTATGAAAGTATAAGGCGTTAAAATAACTTTCAGATTTGGATGTTTGAACTAGAATGCCATGCTAACATGTAAAATTCAGCTCGGAGAAACGCCTTTCCATAGCAAGCAACAAGTGAAGTCTAATATCATACCTAGAAGCTGTTGCTATTCCTCTGGCAATGGGGTCATTCAATTCAAGTTTATCCATCACTGCTTGCACAAAATTTGCTCCAACAAGACCAGTTAAAACCACAACAGCAGCAGTAAGAGATGTATTTGCACCTATAGCCACACAAAATAAATGCATGCAACTAAAGGTGAACAGGTGCAAACACAAATAAAGAAATGAAAATGGGAAGCAAAAGGACAATCAGTTTGTATACAGTCTGACAAAATCATGTGTTTATCTCCGAATTTCGAGTTGATTTTGCCAGTAATACTTTCACAGAATGTACCTTCAAAAAAGGACACTATGCTGAGGGCCAATGCTACAGTTATACATCTCGGCAAAATTGACACAGTTAAAGTAGGTTCGAGGCCAATGAGACGTCCAACGAGAGCAGTTGAATAGAGAGAGAATATAGTAGAGAGAACCACCGATGTGAAGATCTCTGCCGCATGCCTTTTGACTAGCTGAAAGATAAGGGGACAGCCTTGAGAACTACTAATAGAACTATGCTCATGGGAAGTTTTCAATATGGTGTAGACTAATAAGGCTAGCATAAGATTTTGGTGGAAGCAAGAAAAATGAACAAACAATTGTAAATTATACACAAGGAGTGAATACGTAGAGAAAAGCAGTTTAAGACTTGGCTCTATGGATCTGGTAAAGAAAATTACCTTTCTCTGTTTGAACATTGCAAAGGCAAATGAAATAATAACAGAACCCAAAAATCCCATCAGAATATCACCAGCTCCAGGGTTTGATGAAACCTTTGTCAGGTAGTTGCCTGCATAACCCTTGATCAATCAATGAAGAAGCAAGTTACAAAAAAAATAAGGAAAACCAATGAAAAAGCAAGGATTTGAAACATAAAAAATCCAAGTCTGTAAGCATGTTACAAACAGACAGCACAAGATGTTTTTGTTCAAAGGCACACTAATTAGCCAATACAAAGAGAAAAGGGTTGCATTTCATCGCTTCAGATACAGAAGATATAAAGATGATGTCCATAAAAAAATGACCCAGTAGGATAATAGGTCACAAGTTCAAAACCTGTTTATGATTAGAGAAAACATTCTTATTCACGGACCAATAATAAGATCCTGCAAGAATCTTCACTTTTGCATATACAGTAGGCCTGATAAGACTCGAAATTTCTCAAGTTACAACGATGATCTTGCCTTTCATACCTATCATACAGCCAATCAATATCAAATAATCATGTAATTTAAGGACCATTTTTTATTCATATTATTTTGTTTAGAGCCAATTGACCTCAATACGCATCACATTGATGTATCGGCCACCTGGTCTTCCGAAGGAGAAGTCTATGTATGGCCATAAAGGAATGTATTTCCGCTTGTTGCCCGGGAAATCAGAAGTTTGTATTTCCATATTTCAGATAATTTTATATTATTGTGTCCTTGGGCAAGGTCTGAAAGGAAAAATAGCTAGAGTAGGAAGGCAAGAGAGATTTTTTACATGGATTGACATGTCCTCACATCATCCAGATCAGACTGATGACATAACATGCAACATATATAACTGTACATTAGAACATATTGAACAACAGAATGATGATGGCTTAGGAGCTAGGAGTAGGCAATGAACCTAGAACAACATCCACTCCAGACTTGGAGAAATACCCATACAATAGTGCTGCCACGTCAGCAGAGAATGCACAGCAAATTATAGGATGGAAGACCTTCTTGACATTAGTAGGTAACCTGTAAAACAAGATCAGGAAAAAACAAAACTGAAATTTGTGTGATATGAAGTTCAAATTATGCATATTTTGGGACAAAACAACAAAAAAAGAGTGCCACTTACCCAGAACCAAGCATGTAACCCAAAACTGTAGCAGCGAGCAAGAAAGGGATGCATGTTGTTGCAATGGTTCCAAGTGCTGTTGGTCTTACAAGTGCAAGGGGAAATGACAAAATCAAAATCGCAGTCCAAGACCAAAGTTCGATGCTTGAAAATGGGGAAGGCTTTGCCATGGGCTCAGCAGGTATCATTTCTGTCTTCACAATTCTCCTCACGGTGATGGCAGTGTACCCTGCGACACTAAGTGAAGCCAGCCAACCTCCAACTGCAGGAAATTGCTAAAATTGTTCTTATCAATACTTCAAACAAATCCTCAAATTATCCCAAAGATAACATTGGAGTTACTTTTGAAAGCCACAGGAAACTGAGCAAGAATCGAAGAGCAAAGGCTATCTGTTATGACATACATATTGTCACTTGTGACCAAATTCAAACAATTTGTAACATACCCAGAATGAAGAAAATCTTTAGGCCAGAAGCCGCCGGGATATCCCTAACAGCAAGTGGCAAAACAACCAAGGATGGTACATAAAACAAAGGCAACCATCGCTGTATAAACATTGTCGCCGGCTCGAAGAAGTTCATCAGCCCCATGGCAGCTGCTGGAACTACAAAATCCAGTACCATCAACACAGTGAACACACAAAACATACCAAACAGAGCGCTCGGAAACTTAATGGCGGCCGCCACAAATGCCTGCTTGAGCAGCTTATCCGCAGCAAGTATCAACCCAAGCGACACAACAAGATGAAGCAACCCAACAATCTGTGAAACACCCCGCACAAATCACGCGTGCTTCTTGAAATCAAAATCGAGCGATCGAGAACTCACATTGGGAAATCCGAACGCAGCGGCATCGCCAGCGTCGCTTTTCAACGGCGAAGAGGTTGCGCGGAGCTTGAGCAAGGGCCTTGCCGCGTCGGAGTTGGGATTCATGATTCTCGAGTTGGGAGTGGAGAAGTGGGTGGATTGAAGTGAGGTTGAGATTGGCTTTCTGGGTGCTGGCTTCGGGTTTTTCAGGGAATGGTTTTGGATGGATGATTTGGAGGGATGGAGGAAGGGGAGGATTGGGAGAGATGAGAAGGCAGCCATTGGAGCTGCGTGTGGGCTTCTAATTTGGCGAGGGAAAGCTTTGAAAGCACGAGAACGAATGAAGGCGAAAGCTTTTGATAGCACAAGAACGAGTGTAGGTGAATGAAGCAAGTAGATGAGATTCTCGGCGAGCGGGGAGCGATGGCGATAGCATTTGTTTCTGGTGAATGACGCTGCCTCCTGAGTGGTTGCGAGCAATTGGTCTTTACGGACGGTCTCCGTTTCGCTTGAATTACTGCAAAGAAAACAGCAGACAGTAATTGATGATTGTGGAGACGGTAGCAGGTGGCATTTTGGTTCAAATTGGTCGAGCAAACATCATATACAACGATGTGAAAAGCAGCCCAGAAATTATCTGAGATCTGCAAACAATGATTGTACAATCGTCTAGAGCCAGTACAGGAACACAACCTTTGGAAGAAAATTTTCTTTTATCATAAATGAAAAGGAAATTATTGCCAACAGGGTCGGAAAACGAAAAAAACAAAAACTTAATCCCTATGGAGATAGACCGCTCTTGCTTTGCTATCATTGAGGACGTGCAGTTGGCATGTGAGACACCAAAGCATTTACATAAAGGAGCCAGAAAGAAGAATAACAGCCCAAGTATTAAGGCGGCATCTCCAGAATCTTTGCAACTCTTTTCGCCGGACAGAATTGATAGCCATGGATCTCATAAGGAGATTGGCTCTTGCAGACAGTTTGCACTCATAGACTTGGTATGTTGCCGCTTCAGTCGCTCCTGTATTCTGTCTCTGATCGCAGTTTCCTGTCAAGACAGCACCACATTAAGCAAACATAAGTTTGCCCGCTTCAACAAACATGATAATGCTAGGAAGCTCCTGAACACTTCATGCACCCAAATCTAAGCTAATGGTTTACACGTTTATTTGTCCAGTCAAAGCAAAAAAAAATGACCAGTTATTTTGAGTCTCACCATGATGTGGCATCCTTCTTCAAACTTCTCGAGGAAACCTGCAATCCAACGATCTGCATTTTCCACCCACTCACTGTGATGCATTCCTGCTGTCTTTGCTACTGTATGCAACTGCAGGACATCAAATAAGGGACTCAGAACTAGTGTTGAAAAACTGGTTACAATCTACTTGGTTATTACAAAGCGCAATGAAGATATTTTCAAGGTAGAACTGAACTCAAGGGCACTATGGTGCAGCATAGAGGTGCTCTGACATTGATGTTACCTGGTGACAGGTAAAGACACAAGACTAACAAGCATTTATCATCAGTTAGAGTGCAAAAAAACAATGGTTCATAGTTAGTATTCCATGTATTGCATGAAAAGACAATGATAATAACTAAGAAAGCAAAACCAATACTAGTTACTGAATTTTGTGTTCAGTGCCACTTAAAAAACCACAGATCTGATCAAAAGAAGTTTCCATGTGATGCATGTGAATAATATTAATTAAGAAAGCAGAACCAATACTAATTACCGAATGCCATGTTCAATGCCACTTAGAAAACAACAGATTTGATCAAAAGAAGTCCTAGTTATGCTTATGAGTCATAAGTTTTCCAACACACCTTTTCCTGATGCTCCTTTACTTTTTCACGCAATTTGGTTATTCCCATGTTTACTCTCAGTTGTTGTTCCTGATATTCAAGGGATAAGGAGACACATCAGATCTCCTACAAATATAGTAGTAACATACAAGTGCTTTAAGAGTAGGCCTTCCAAGCATACCAACATACCTTCACATAGCTCACTCCAAGGTCCTTTCTTGAATAACCACGAGCTAAATTACGTTTGACATACTCATTGTAGTCCTTTAGAATCCTCATTATTATATCAGATGTAGAAACACCATCAGTGCGCTTCGTTTCCTTAAATTTTCCAATAGCTTTGACCTACAAATTAGCATTTTCCATCATCATGTGTACAAATGCCATAGGCAACAGCTCTCTAGTATTTTATAATTTAGGTAGAAAATAATCATATAGCACACTGCCAAAAATGTTACTCACAAATTCATAGACATCATTCCCAGCTCCACTGGCATCTGCATATCTACAAAATAAAAGAATAGATAAGCCAAGCACAAACAAATATGACCTGAATAATAACATAAAGCAAGTCCCATCCTTTGAATGAAGAGTGAAGTTATCAAGCAACAAAAAGCTACAACTTCAGCAAAACAACAAGTTTCTATTATTCCTCACAGGTCTATTTGAAACTCTCCTACCCAGTATCATGATAAAAATATCCATATGACAGAATACCTAATTCTGGTTCCCAACCAAATTTGCTATTGCATCCAATCCATCAACTTGCCAGTCAGTAGACAAATTAAAGTAATGGTTAATAGACGGGCAATTCTAAATGTTTGCAAAGTGCTAAAAGCTTTAAACCACTCAGATTTTTGAGAAAATGATGGATGAGCATTAGACAGAATGTGTTATCTTTATTCAGGGATAACTAATAGGGTTGTGAGACACACATAAGTGTTCACTGAAAAGCAAAAGGGTAACACAAACAAAACTCTTTTGTGGTGTTACTTTTTCTAAAATAAGTATTGTATTCCCGAGTTCACACACACAAAAATGTAGCAAATTACAATGAAAAATACGATAGTAAAACTTTGCTAAATGCATGGAAATAATAATCTCTAAGAATGAATGGAAAGTAAACTTACGGTAGGGCATCATGAGCCACACAGTCAATCTTGTGTTTGTCAATGAACTCTTGTGTGATAACCCACGGCGCATCTGGGATAACCTCATCAACCCACCTATGGCATAAAGTTACAAACCCTTTTAGCAACCAATATTATAAGCAAACTCTAGTAACTTCTAATTATCCCCAAGTGCAATTTGCTGCAGAAATTCTAACAACACTAGCACTGGCACCAACAAAGTCTTTAAAGTGCAAAAACCTACAAAACAGAACATTTTTCCTTGTCTGTGTGAAGAAGCTGAAATACATACTTGCAGTGACGAAGTGACTCATAACGCTCAGCTTCAGTCATAACCGTTTTCCCTTTGTATAGATGCGTGATCTCGTCATTGCAGCAACCAACAAGTAGATACGTGTTAGGGAATCTAAAGGACAACAAATTCTGGGTTATTCCAAGATCCATGCATTATAAAACCCATTTATCCGATGGAGGCAGCAATTAAGAACTCGTATTGGTACATGCGTTTTCGGACGATCAGGGAACTCCAATTCATAAAGGCTCAGCTAGACAAAGGATTTAACCTTTTTAATAAAACAAATAAAAAAAAAGAAAGAAGACATCCAAAACAAACAGAAAGACACGCGATTGAACACATGGACTGCAAGTTCCTGAAACTCAAAAAGCAATTCTCAACAGCATTTAACCAAAATCTCCGAAATTCACAACTCACGATCTGAATTTGAAGTCAGCCGCTTGATGAATTAACAAAACAACAATTATTTTCATCAATTGGAACAAAAAAGGGCGCCAAAAAACAAATCAGGTTCCGGAGAGAATCTCACAATTTCTTGGCCTGTTCGAGAGCTCTGGCGTGCCCAAAGTGGAAGAGATCATAGATCCCGTCGGCATAAACCCGGACGGGCCGTCCCTCGTCCTGCACAGAGTCGTGCAGCTCCGGCGCCGAATCGTGCCAGGCAGTGGGGGTTTCCGGCGGGTCGACGTCGTCGTCCCGCGGGGCCATCCAAGGTGCTGCGCGTGCCATCAGGTCCTCCTCCGCCGTCCGAGGGCTTCCTTACCTTCCCTTTGGCTCGTGGAAGTGAAATTAGTGGGCGAAGGAAGACGAACAAGGAGCGGTAGCGAGGAGTTTGAGATCCGGGAGCTCGGAACGGCACGCAGTTTCAGAGCCAAGCCTTTATAAATAGAGGTTTTCGGGATTCCGGGGTATATTCCTTTTCTTTTCAAAATGGACGAAGGTCTCGTTTTTGCAGATAACTCCATACTTCCAGGTAATTGCAGACAACTCCGGTTTTAGTAAGTTTTTGCTAAATACCCCCTTTATTTTGTATTTTACTAAAAATCCTTCTAGTTTTTCATGATAATTGGAGCACGCTGCGAGCCGGTCCGCGGGACCGGAACCCATCATGCTTGTAAATTCCTCCTAGTTTTTTATAATTATTTGAGTGTGGATTCAATCGATTTTTTTAATATAATTCATCATATTTTATGAATTAAATCGGTTGACTCTCTGCAGTTAGAGTTTATTTTATTATAAACAATAGTGTTTTCTTTGCTTATCATTTTTTATAAATTCAAAAAAATACAATAATTTTATTAGTGATTTTTCTCCGATTTTAACTATATTTCAACTAGATTTTCTAGATTTATGACAAACACAGTCAACGAAGACCGGGAAACTTTTTAACAGAATGAAACTATTGTGTTTCAAATCGAACATAAATTATTCCAGTAATCAAATATGGGCTCTAATTATTGATACCTCGAAGAGCTCCTCAAATACCCCAACAGACGGGGTGTGTTTGCAAAAAAAATAATCCTTTTTTTTCTGAAGAAATTCGAATCTGCTTCGGCCCACGAGTTAACTCGAGCGATGAATGAACTGGTCCGATTTATGTCTGGAATCTGACAATGTCATAATGTAGTAATTTAAGTTTTCCCTTTTTTTTTTTTTTTTGGTTTTGAACGATGTGCGTGAGTCAAAGTCTGACTAAAGTCGGTGGATCAATCGATAGGGAGCAGAGGTTCGACACATGAATACGGTCAGAATGGAGGGGCCATCGGGGAAAATGGCGGTCAACAAGCGTCGGCCAATATAAAAGAATGGCGCCGCACACGGGTTCTCACTGGCTATTATGGTTTTCCTTGTCCCTTTCCTACGTTTGGTGCAGCATCGGCTGGAAAACTGGCGGTCCACGCACAGCATGGGAAACGGGATCTACTCGGCACAATACACAGATCCCAAGGCAGAGTTGATTGGCCGCATTTCGATTCCTGCTCGCCGACATGCTTTCGAGAGCGCGGTTTCTTCGCGTGTCCGGGGTCCGCACTCACGAGAAAACTGGACTCATCGCTGATGCAGCAAATGTAACAAATGAACCGACCATCGGCTCTGAATCCAGCAATGTACGGTCTGAATCCATTGGTACTGTCTCCAACAAGGTCCTACTCCCCTATCAACATGAACTAGGACGACTGAAACAATCTCAGGAAAAAATAAATAATAATATTCGCAACTTTTTCCCCACATGGCCATGCAGCAAAAATCATTTTAGAAGTCAAAGAAAGACCAAATGCATTTCTCCAGAATTGAGGGTTATGCAGGACAGCTTCATAATTAGCATTTCCATTAACACGAGTCATCCTATCCTATCCAAATCAAAGCAAACGACCTGCGCAAACCAAATAAAGAAAGAGAGAAAACACTACCATATCAAACTAGTTTCCAAGCATAATACACTTGCAAGATGGAAAGAATTGAATGAGTGAAGGTCAATGAGCCCAATGTTCAGTTTGGGAAGAATCGAACTCATAGTGATAGTCATAAACATAGTAAGGAGTGGACGGGGAACTGGTTTCGCTCCTTGTCGGAGTGGGAACATGAGACTGCGCTTTGTCTATTCTGACCTGGCCCTTCTCAATGTCGTCTTCTTCGAACGATCGGAAGACTGGATGCAAGTATGCATCTGCTAAGTAAGCTTTGAGGTTAAGGTTGGGCTCTGAGGCTTTTTCCATTGTGTCCTTCTCCATGGCTTCCTGAAATGAGATCCCAAGACATGAAGGATGAGTTCAAAGCAAAATTTGGTTCTTCCTTTTTTATCAACTCATTTGAAAACAAAATTAACCAACAGCTTGTTTCAGCAAAATTATACAAAATTGATGGGAACAAAAGACTAAACAATTTCAAAAGCATTTAGAATTTCAAGATATTCATCGGAAAGTAGACACTAAGATGAAAGCATGATACCAATTAGCCACAATTTGGCAGATAGCTAAGGGCAAAGAATGAAAAAAATTATTTGAAATCAAAAAAACAACTTCAAACTCACTTCTAGTGGGTACTTTCTGAAAGCTGGTTCAAATCTGCTCTTGCAGTACATGTGAAACCATATCGTCAACACAGGTAATACGATCAGTAGAGGAGTGGAGTCAGCAGCTTTCTTGGTGCTTAGCAAGCCAAGCAGAAGAAGTTGGGATATCAATAAGCTTCCTATAATCCGACCATGAACATGTGGCCAAAATGCACCAGCACTTTCATACTCTTGATTATAAACATTAATTACCTGGCAGTACAAAGAATATATTATCATGGGATACCCATTCCAGTTGAGCCAATAAGAAAGACCAAATAATGTTCTGGCTATTAATGCAATACCTTGATAGGAAAAGAGAACAAATTATCCACATGTATATTATTGAAGGCATGGATCACAAAAAAAATCAAGCGATATGAGTGAGCATGAAACAGAAGACATTATATAATTCTTCTGTTAGCTAAGAACACATCCAGATAAGCAAAGTTCATTAATCTTTGATACAGGAGAATAGCCTATGAAGCTTCTAAAACTAAGATTAGTAGATAACAAGATGGCAAGCAAGAATGATATCATTGGAACAGTCATCCTTTAAACAGTATGAAGTACCTAATAACCAGAACTAGAATTGCATGCGGATATTTATCAGGTTCAATGTGTAAATCAGAGTCTCATCACTAAGATGAAAGAGCATCTAATATTTACTTGCACCAGTAACCTTTTCCATGCATCAAGACCAAAGCAGTATGAATACTTAAAGGTACAAAACTAAGTCAATAAAGGAGAAAAAAATTTTGCAAGTTACTGACCTGGTGCCGATAAACAAAGTATGCAAAGGCAAAGAAAACTAGTATAAATGGAAGGAGGATTGGAGTGACTACGGCATAGACAAGTCCAAGTAGAAAATATAATTGCAGAGTTGGAAGTGTTTCCGGAAGGCCAATACTTCCAGGGTCCATAGCCTTCTCCCTATCCCGTTCTGTTTTAACTAGGAACATGTTTTTAAGCACATATATAACAAGTGGTTTCATCCGAAGAATCTCACTTGCAATACCAGCCCATCCATCAACCATGATATATGTAATGAAGAATGTAGCTTTCATAGGAATCGACACACCAATGGTTCTTGGAATCCTGCATCCAATAAAGTTCACCATTCATGAGACAATTCATGAGATGATGAAGAAATTCTAATGGAAAAGGCTACGTTGTTTATATTGACAAGAAACAAGGAGACCTATAGAATCATATACCAAAATTGACCAAATTAAATATTATTTACAACTTAAGCACAAACAACACTTCTAGACTCTGGGACATTTTTCTGGTTTGCCAGCATTGTCCACTCCAGATCCTGATGTCTAATGGTGTGGCAAAATCACATATCCAAGATTCCAAACAGTCTACAAGTATTGTTAGACAGGACAAACAAGGAAAGGCGGTGAAACACCAGTCTCACACTTTATGCAGATTCTTTGTGTTTAAGAGAAAAAAGTCATGTCAAATGGACCAAAATGTGCTATAAAGAAACAGTCACTCTTTAGGAAGGAGAAATCATATCCTGATGAATATGTGAGATTGAGTTCAAAAAGTCATAAGTTGGATCCTCGACTTACGAAAGTAAAAAATAGAGAAACAAGAAAGACTTGCCAAAGCCAAAACTGAACAAAGAAATGCTTGGTCACGATTGCCAACTCCTATACCTCCTATAGGTCCAACAATGCAGGATAAAAAGAACAAACTTGAACCTAGATTATCTGTATTGGACCAAAATTGGCAGCTCAAATGTCACCTTTACAACAATTATTAAGTGATCATGCAAGGATCTCTGTGGCCATTATTTCTCTATCATGATGAATTCATAAACTAGGAAAAAATCAAGAAGTAGGGAAAAGAGAATTACTGTGTCGGTGACTGATGAAGGAAAGAATATAGTTGTTCAAAAGCTGTACCAGCCACTATGCTTCCCAAGAACACATTAACCAACATAAAGTAGTAATATTTTGATGCAGCCCTTCTTTCAAGTGCTGACAGTGACAAGTAGCCTTCCACTTTGGACATAACCATAAGAACTGTCGGAAGGATATAAAGAAAGATTTTTAAAGCTAGCCCAGGCAGAAACCCTTGTAAGAAAGATTTGACCACCTTTCTGCACAACATGAGAGAATAAGTGATGAGCCATTTGTCCCAGTACATAATTATTTGGTTTATTTTGTTCATTGAAATTTTAGTTAGATGCTTACATCTCTATTACGGGCCTTAGAAAAGGTGCCACTTTTTCCAGACCCTCAAGATTAGCAAGTGATTGCACAAAAGCAATGGGTATCATATAGAAAAACACCAGTGCAAACAAGGAGATGAATATCACAAGCCTTCTAATGCTAAGAGATACAAATGGTATAGCTAGATTCTGCCAATATACATCCTGTGGTTCAGGCGCCCAATCTGTCAACCACCGTGTGGGGTTCTTGCTTTGTTGTGTTTGTGCACAAACAGCAGCTCCCCATCTTGAATCAAATGTAACAAAAGCTACAGGCATAATTGCTTTTGGATCTTTTAGAATTCTTTGGCGTTCAGATGCTATCTGTGAATAAAATAGAAGAACCTTTTGTCATGCTTGGATACCATGAAGATTCAGGTATCAGAAATTGTATTTTTGAAAGAAAATGTAGTACTTTGTCAAAATAAAAAAAAAAAGCATCTAAGAAACTAGGACATTTACTCTTTTGTCAAGCTCTTTGATCCTTTCTCTGTAGAAGTCAATTGAATCCACCCTTTTACCCCAGAGGCCAAGAAATCCACTCTGGCAAACAAAATAATGGTTAGTTTCTGCTAAAGTTAAAGACCATACATCATATGCAGAAGGAAACTGCCACAATACATTAAGTAGAGCTTATATGGGAGAGTACCTTCCTGGTTGGCCTTTTATCTGGATGTTTTTCAAATTTGATTTGGTTATAGTCAAGCCAATTCTGAAGCCGTTCCTTTTGTTTCACAAATCTACCAAATTTGTTTGCATTGTAAACTGCCTGATGATAAGATGTTGAAAAAAAAAAAAAGTTCAAAAATACCATAGCAAAGAAGCAACATGAAACATGAGGGTGCAATCATTTCATAATGGCACAGATAACCAATGAACATGGAAATTCAATTATGAAAACGTAGCTTCTAATATGGTCAAGTTCAAAATTGATACAAAATAGACAGAACTAGAAATTTTTTATGAAACTATGAGCTACCTGGTGACCAAGATAATGATCAGCGTGGTTCCTCTGAAAGAAATGGTCCACAGTCTCTGATATTGAATGCCCTGAAACATGTGGTATATTTCTGACTAGTACCTGGAAATAAAATCATCAGAGTGAATACAATGCTTTCAAAGGACCATGTACAAGCCATCAGCCTAGTGTGCTAAATAATTAATTACTGTAAAGAAGATGACTATAAGATTGATAATGAACTCATCATGATCAGAACTGGCTCATAAATGCAATCACAAAAAAAAGGCACTTACAGTAAATTGATCAACACAACGATGTTGTGAGGCAAGAAAATGCAGCCTCATAAAAGCTATGTTGTTGTATTCCTTGTAGAGCATATAACATGTCCATAATGTGAACACATAAGCCATCAACAGATGAATCCAGAACCTAAAATTAAATAAGAGAAAGTCAACAAGAAAAGTTCAACAATATCAACATAGCCCGGCACCCTTTAGTAGTGAGAATGGAGTCATTTAACAAGTATCACAATAGCCCACAATTGTTCAAAACAGGCTAGCCTATCATCAAGCAAGGTCTTGGCTTGACCAAATAGACAAATCAGCTAACTATAGTAAACAAATTTAACTGTGTTTATTGATCGGCAACATGTAAACTTACCTTTGAGAGCCAGCACTGACATTTGAAACTGAAAGTTTATCAATGTCACTGAACATTACTTCCTTCTTAAGACTAAGCAAAGTCCCACTAGATACGTTGATAGGGATAAGAACAACCAGTGCAAGAACAGTCAAGGGTACAAATATCTTCAAGCTGCCAGAGAGATGGGAAAATGAAAATAGAGACAATACAAACCTCAATAACCAATGTTATTAAGTAAATATTGAAGGGAATGCCTCCCAAAAATGTACACATCCATGGGCAGACTAAATGCAATAATTTTGATCCAAACTCAAACAAAAAGCTGAAGGAAACACAAAATGGAGGGGCATGGGTTGAATCATGTTAGCCTGAATTCTAGGGTTAAAACAAGGGATAACAATAAGAACTGCTCAAGAAAAACAGCATAGAAAAGCCACATTTTGTGCACAAAAACTCGTTAAATTTCCCGGATATAGACCCAAATATCTATTCGAGAGATCGGAAGATCAGATATAAAATTCTGTTGCCCCCTATAGAAACAAAGTAAATAGACAGTATCGCATACAATAAAATCGCCACCAAAACTCAATTCCAATTAGAGAGAAATGACACCAAACATCAGTTATTGTCTATAGTTCAACGAGAAACAAAATTCAAATCCAACCCAAAATTAGCTACTCAGAAGTCCACACAAAACCCCCCCGACTCGTCTTCTGTCGCAACAAAACCCGTAAAAAATGATTCAGAGAAGCCAGCTTATAGGATAACAAAAAGGTTGCTACTTCACCAACTAGCCGAAAGCCAAGACGAAGAATCAGGAAAACCCAATACTATTAAAAAAATAAAACTTTTCGGTCAAATTGCTAGCATAAAACGAGTTCACAAAAGAGAAACGTTTTATAACCAAATTTGTTAATTGCCATCAAAACGGCGACAAAATATTCAATAAAACCAAGAAAAAGACACAAAACCGATACCCTCTCCACTTGCCAATGGATCAAAGACAACTGTTTTTCCTACCCGAGGATGTAAATCCGCAAATAGACCGCGGAATCCAGCCCAGCGTGCTCAATGATCTCCGCCTGGCTCATTCTCAGCGCCTCCGGCATCCAATTGAGGAAGGTGATGTAGCTCCTGGCGTCGAGGTTGACGAACCTCTCGAAGGCCCCGCCCCTGGGGCTGATCTTACGCAGGCCCCTGATGTACCACTTGGCATTGTAGACCCTGTCGGTCCAGGGCTGGATCCTGAGGAGTGCGAAGCCGAGAAGGAACAAGAATGTGAAGCCGATGTTGATAAAGGCCGAGACGCCAATGTCCTGCAGCGTCGCCATCGCCGATCTCAAGGAATCGAGAAAAAGGAGCCTCCTTCGGGAATCATGCAAGCTCACTCTACTACTCCGTGGATGATGGAATTGGGGAGGTAAGAATAACAAGTGGTGAGAATAAGGAGACTCCGAAGCTTCCCTGGCGGTCGGAACATCTTTTATAGTTGGGGACAGCCAATGCAGCACATAAAAGGAAGTGGGGATGGACACATATCCAAAGTGCGTGTTTTTGAAATATAACCCCTCAAAATATATAATTGCGTACATATTCACTATTGGTATCTCCAACCATAAAACTTTTCGTATTTATCATACAAGAACCAAAATTAAGGAAAAATTACTATAATCTAGTATATGGTCTGACCCGTTAATCCGATCCGAACATTATTTGAATTAAACGGTTCGAATTTATTATAATTGAATTTGAGTCATAATTAGCTTGATCCATATATGACTAAAAAAATTTGAGTTCTAATTGAATCAATCAGTATAATTCATTTATCATCCAACTAATTCGTTTATTTATCATATCATAAATGGGTCGAGTCAAATCCAGTCAATCAATTCACTAATTAAATCAATTAAAATTATTTAAAATTTTATTTTACAATTTTTTTAGTAATTTTAAAAATATTATTTATAAAATAAGTATTTTATTATTATATTTAATTTGAAATAATATTTTTTAAAATTATTTAAAGTATTTAAAATTATTAATATTACTTAAATATGTCAGATCAACTTAGGTCAATTCGAATTAATTCAAGTTAATTTACACCAATCAAATCAATTTACGTCGAGTCAAATTATGTTCCTTTTAGTTAAATAGATCAATTTAGATAAAATTGAACCATGACTCAAACTCGATCGGTTTAGTAAATAGGTCAATTTGGATTGAGTTGGATTACCCTTTTAAAAATGAGATTGGATTCTAATTTATAAAATTGACCCATTTAATGAATAAGTCGGATTCGAGTTAATATATTTAATGTAATATTATAGGTTTGACTCAATCCAAATCCGACCTATAAACTTGAATTATCAAATCTAATAAACTCCAAAATTTTTTAATTTTATTAGATAGTCCTTTTAATTTTTAAATTTACCAACAAAATAATAATAATAATATAAATAATTATAAAATATAAAAAATATATAAATTAATATAATTATAATTATAATTATATAGATAGATATTGCTCAAATTAACATAAAATTTATATATAATTAGTTTTATTTATATATCGATAAATATTTTGTGCAAAAATAAAAGAGTAGAGGTTATTGATAAATTTGAAAATTAAAGAAGATTATTGATAAAATTGATATTTATAAGGGGTTCTTGATAATTTTCTTCAAAAATTAATACCTAAGTTATTGGGTAAGTGAACATTCTTCTTTGAGATCTATCACAATAAATAAACTTATAATGAGTATGTTTTCCTGTTAGTTTTATATAATGTTTATATTCAAAGAATTTGATTTTTCCACATCAGAATCTCGATAATAAAGAAAATTTTAATAAAAAACTTAAGATAAATCAAATGAAGCAAAATAATTGTTCCTTTAGAAGTGAAAAGACTTAGTTATTGATAAATCAAATGAAGCAAAATAATTGTTCCTTTAGAAGTGAAAAGACTTAGTTATTTGCTTAATGATACATGATTTATTTGGTTCACAACTAAAAAATATATATAATAATTACATTTTAAATAGTACTATTTAATTTATTGTAATCTAAAAAATTGACTAGCTAATAGTAATTAAAATCTTAATGAAGTTGAACCAAACAGGCCCACACAATACAACAGATATTGATGTAAATATTTCAAAATTCTTGTGGCAAGGTACCTAGTAGTTCTCCATATGACCCAAATAAAAGGTACCTGCATACAAAATGATCAATTCCGGCAGAATATTTGTATAAAATAAAGCTACAAAAGAACACAGGGTTGAGACTAAAAAATTTCATCCATAATAATTATGTCTGCTTTCAGGGTGTTATATGTAAAAGCATAAAACGACTAACTAAACATCGAGATCTGTACCCATCAAATCTGACGGATTTCGTTCCGGCCTCACATGAGCGTATTTCTCTGCTTTTCTTGCGTGTACCTGTAAGAAACCATTCTTCTCGGGATTTGGATTCAGGGAAATCAAGAGGCCACATCCGGCCGCTAATCCGGGATAACCATGGCTCACCATGAGCCCCGCGATGGTATTGTTTTGGAGTAGAAAATGAAATTCTGGAGCATGTGGTGGTCCCCGGAATAAAGGCCCGAGTCCGCACATGGGACGTGAGCGTGACAGATAATAATTAGGCAGCATCACTTGGCCGACAAACACGCGCTTTCGTTCCGTTAATCAAGGTTTTAAGTTTCGTCTTATCTGTCTAACAAAATGGAACGGTTTTGAGCGTTTGGCCGTTTCGATTATTTCTATTTAAGTAAAAATATTTTTTAATTATTAATCATGTATTAATCACATTTGATTATATTTTTACTATATTTTGACTTTAAATTAAAAATATAATAAAAATTTTAAAAAAATTTAAAAAAGTATTAATAATTTTATCATAATAGTAAATATAATTTAAATTAATTTTTATAAGTTAATTATTTAGTGGATAGACCAAACTTTAAATTTAGAGATAATAATTATATTTAATTCACTAAAGATTTTTTTACCTATAAATTCCTATGTAATTCTAATTTAATTTATATAAATTTCTTGAATAATTTATATTTGTATTTAACGATTTTGAGTATATACCAATCTTAGTTGGTCAATAATATTAACTCTTGGGATTCGGTATAAATTTATTAGAAATAAATATTTAAAATGACCTGTATGTAAATAGTAAAGATTATAGGGTATTAAATATAATCATATCTAAATTCTAACACTAACATTTTGACGTTTAGCTTTTATATATTAACCAAAGTTTTAAGTTTTGATTTCTGAAACGGTTTTGACACTAAGAGAAATCAACACGTTTCGATCAAAACCATTTCTATTTCAGTTTCAACCACAATATTTTTTTATTATTAATTATATTTTAACCAAAATCTAACTTTATTTTAATCTTTTTAACTTCAAATTAAAAATATTATTATATATTTAGAATTTTTTGAAACAGTGAATAATCTCATGTACTAAAAATTCATACACGTGAACAGTCTCATGCACGTAAACAGTCTATGACAGAGATTAGCAAGGGCATGAGCTTGCCGGCGCGGGGGCTAGGTCGGCGAGGGCGTGACCGCAGGTGTGAGGCCGGTGCAAGAGCGCGGGCACGAGGCCAGCGAGAGCATGAGCCCAATGAGGGCGCAGGTGCCAGAGGTCAGCGCAGGCTCTAGGCTAGCGAGCATACTCGCCCAAGCGCACAAGTGCAAGCACTAAAGGCCAGTGTGAGGGTGTGAGCACCAGGTAAGCGAGCATGCTTGCGTTGTGCTCGAGCGCAAGGCTGGCGAGCGCGCTCGCACTCGGGCATAAGCATCGATGCGAGCTCGCAGGCGCGGGGGCTAAGGCAGCGAGGGCGTGAGTGCGGGCACTAGGCTGGTAAGCGGGGCACAAGCTCGATGCCAACGATGGCTTCGACGCTAGTGCGAGGCCGACAAGGGTGAGGACGCAGGCGTGAGCGCCAGGGCAACGAGCTCACTTATGCTCGCACTCGGGCACGAGTGCCAAAGGCCGGCAAGAGCTTACGAGCGTGGAGGCCAAGCCAGTAAGGACGCTAAGAAAGAGTGGTATGGTCCATCATCCCTGAATTACATAGCTAAGATTTCATGTGAAAATTGATTTCTTAAAACTTATTTTTAATATATATATATATATATATATATAAAAACAAATTTATAGGGTAAGTATGAGATTGTTAGTCTTGTGGTCTTATATACTGTTTAATGATTTGTTTTTAAATGAATTTAATTATGCAATTCAAGTAAAGTAATTTGAAAATATAGTGAATAACTCAAATTTGATTATGTGATTAAATATTCAGATAACAATATAGATATAGCCAAAAATTTATTTGTGTGCTCAATCGGGTGTTCCATGATGGATCAGAACGGTTTTTTGTATACCCAGCACTAGTCTCACATTAAGATTCCTGATTAAACGAGGATAAATTTTATGGGCTTGGATTTAATTACAAAAATTAGATTTGAATTGAATTATTAAAATTATTTAGTCATTGGACCTTTTTATAAATATTTTTGGCATTATTTGTAATTATAAACTTTTAATTTATAATTATAAAATTCTTAGGGATTTTTGTGCAAAAAGTCGATGAGAGAGCAAAATGAATTGGTTTTTGTTTTTCTTTGTTTCGATACGATCTCTCACTCCGTTCTTCATCCCGTGAATTTTAATTTTTAAAAATTTTCCTCTTTTTAAATTAAGGATTTGGGTGTACTAAAATAATTCCTTGGTATGGAATTTGCTAGGTGTAAGGATGGTATCTTTGTATGCCAATGTAAGTACATCCTTGATTTATTTTGTGAGATAGGACTACTTTTGCTATAAGTATGATTAGTCAGTTTATGCACTCTCCAGGTCCTGAGCATTTTAAAACTATGTACAGGGTTCTACGATATCTAAAGGGGACTCCTAGAAGAGGGCTATGGTTTAAGAGACATGGACACCTGCAGATTGAAGTTTATACCGATGCTAATTAGGTGGATAGTGTTACAGACTGAAGGTCAACCTCAGGTTATTGTGCATTTATCGGAGGGAATTTGGTTATATGGCAAAGCACAAAATAGAATGTGGAAGCTAGAAATAGTGCAAAAACTAAGTTTAGATTAGTTGCCTATAAAATCTATGAGGGTATGTGGATCAAGATGCTATTAGAGAAATTAAAAGTGGTTGACTCTACTCCAATGAAAGTGTTTTATAACAATAAGGTTTCCATCTCTATTGCTCACAATCTAATACTTCATGACAAAATCAAGCACATGAAGGTTGACAAGCACTTCATTAAAGAAAAGCTTGACGATAGGATAGATTATATGACCTACATCCCAACTAGAACATCAAATAGCCAACATACTCACCAATGGACTATACAATGCCAATTCGACAAGCTTACTAGCAAGCTAGCCATGGAAGATATCTTCAAACCAACTTAAGGGGAAGCATAGAAAGTTGGAAAAATTCAGCATTCAATAATACAAAATCCCTTTTATATCAAATTAGTCTTTATTTTGTTTCTAATTTTATTTGGTCAACTCCTATATTTCAAGAAATAGAATGGGAACCATTTTTCGTTTTCATTCTCTGATTTTTGCTTTCCTTTTTTAGTGTTGTTTCTATTTTCCTATGTTCTCTATATAAGAGAACTTCTAATGTAAATTATTTTGAGGTTGAAGTAATTAATTAAAATCTTTCTTCTCAATTTATATCTCCTTTTTTTTCATAATATTATCAAGCTCTAGTTTATATGTAATTAGGTCATTCATTTCTTCTTTTTATAACTAAACATCTTCCTTTGTTTTTTATAGAGTATCAATAATTTTTAATAATTTTTTTCTTTGCCATCACAGATGAAGTGATCTCTGAAAATATTAGATCTTAGCATCTTCAATTTTTTTCATAATGTTATTCATCCTATCTTCTCTACTTGGATCTCCCCTTTATTTGTCAATCAGCACCTTAACAAAGTCTTCCTCTTTTAGATGCATTACTTCAAACAAAAATCTCTTTTTTTCTTATTGTTGTCCTTATAAAAAAGAACAATCGAGACATGATCACATGTTTAAATTGTTATTGTCTTGTTTTTTTTTGTTTTTTTACCAATAATTTAGTTTATTGTTGATCACTTGATTTACTATAACTAAAAATATTTTTCAAACCTAGGCCAGAAATCAATCATATTTTTAGAATTTTATTCGATAATATTTTTTTAACTTTTATTATAGTTAAGTCTTTTTTAGATTTTCTTTTTGTGAACAACTTAAATTCATTTTTAAAAAAAATTATAGGTTTTTTAAATATTATTTTGAACAACTATAAAGAATTATAGGAGATAATATCATATACAATTCTTCTAAATATTTAAAATCTTCAATAGTGGTAATTACCTAGATTTCAAAGGAAATTATTTCAAAAAAAAATAATTATATAGAAAGTTATGCACAAAATCTCTCCTTATTTACTTCTAGGATTAAAAGTTGACTCCTTCCACTCTGCCAAGGGCAAGACCAAGTATCAACTCTAGCTCGAGATTTGAGATCTCTAGCCTCAAGGTCAATGTTTATTGGGATTCATTGCAAAAGGTTCATGGACCACTTTATTTTTAAATAACACAAAAAATAAGAAGTAATATAAGATAAAAAATAATAATAATAAAAGATATAACGATATACGTGGTTCATTCAAAATCCGGTTACATCAATAGAGGGAGTGAGAGATCTACCATCAAAAAACTTTATAAGAGTCTACAAGAAAGACTCTACTCTTTTTTATCCAACTAAACTCTTTACCAAGTCTCAGTAATGCCTCTACCTTCAAAGAAAATCTTCAAGAGAATATCACGAGGAACCATCACAAGAGACCGCTAAAAAGTACTAGAAAGATTTACACACAATAGCCAACACTCTTTTTTTCTCTTCTCTCTATTCTTTTTATTCATTTCTCTCCATTCCTCTTTAGTTCAATCTCAGCACTACACGACATCTAATCCTATGTATTATTAAAATATTTATAGGTTCTTATTAAGTTTGAGTTCTACTTTAATTATAACTCATAATATTATAAAATAAGTATTCAAAATCAGACATAAGTTCAAATCCAACTTTAGTTTTCTAATTTAACTCAAATTTCATCTAAATTTGAGACATTCAAATAAAACAATCTTCACCTTGACTTGAACTCGGGTGTACTACTATCACAAAACTTCAATTATCATATCTCATACAGCCTCTCCCCTTGGGTTACTAGCTTATTTAGCTAATCACAAGACGCAAGCTCAAGTTAACCTTGAAATCGCTTTTCATACCTGTAAGCTTATACTTCTGGAAGCATTTTGGATGACTTATGTCTGCTGTTATAGTAAAAGTAACTCGAGAAGAAAATCTGTCTCCTGTCGAATCACTCTTAGTACTACATTTTCTTTTTGTCACTATAGCCATCGGAACTATACTTACAATAGTATTTTCTATCAATCGGTAAATATTTTTGCATTTTTCTCCTTTCATCAAGATTCTAATACTGTATGTCACCTTTATGATTATATTTCTCACTTAATAATTACAGCCTTTCGAGTCTAGTACGCTAAGTGAAATTAAATTCTTTCACATATTAGGGATATGCCTTACCTTAGTTAGAATGTGAACCACTACATCAAATATCTGGATTTGGTTATTTTCATACCAGTGATATCATGGGTTAAATTATCGTTCAACTAAATACTATCTTCTTTTTTATTCTTTTCATAAGAATTAAACCAATCTTTCCTGGAGCAAATATGGTAAGAACTACTAAATCTAAAATCCACTCATCAGAAATATCATTTTTGTGGATACCATAAGAATATCTCCATTTGTACTATTCTCACAAGTATCATCTGTTATTGCTGTCGCCATATTTGAAGACTCTACTTTTCTACGTTTAGGACAATATTGCCTAATGTGACCATATTTTTTACATGAAAAATATTATACCTTCGTCTTTGATATTGATTTGGATCGTTGCTTGCATTTTATATGTTCTATCGATCTTTCTCTTTCGTGTGCCTTCAATCCTTCACCAATCTCAATATCAAAATTGGAGTTTCTTCTTTTTTCATTAAAGACTAACTGTTACCTTCTCTATCTTGAGAGATTTTTTAGTATAAAGAATTACAGTCACAGTATGATCATATAAAGTAAGAAGAGACATTAAGAGAATTACCGCCTCATCGTCCTCTTCAAACTTCACATTAATTTTTAGCAAATTATTAATATTTTTATTAAAGTTATTCAGGTGATGCAACATAATTGTACCTTCACTTATACATAGTCTGTACAACTATTATTTCATGTAGAACTTATTCGTGAGGTTTTTTGACATGTATAACTTCTCAAGTTTTGTTTAGATGTCCACCGTCATCCCTTTATCAATAACGTTATACAAGATCTCATCAATTAAGCTTAGAATAATTAAATTCTATGTCTTATGATCTATATTTTCTTAGTTTTTATTGCTTATCTTAGCATATTTTTATTTTTACCCTCTAATATCTTTTGCAAACCTTGATAAATAAGAATCGTATTTATCTTCTTATACCATAAAGTAAAATTTATCTTACTGTCAAATTTCTCCACCTAGAATAAATACTTTGTTATGTTAGTTATTTGCTTCTAGGTTTTGACATCAATTATTGAAATTTGTAGCGAAAGATTTATGTATTTTCTTATTATTAAACAACAAAAAAGGAGAAGTAATATAAAAAGAAAATAATAAGAAAAGACACAGTGATACATGTAATTACTAAAAATCGAGTTAAGTGCACGAAGGGAGTGAGAGATCCACTATCAAAAAACTTTACAAAAGTCTACAAAAAAAAACTCCACTCTTTTTATCCAATTAAACTTTTCACCAAGTGTCGATAATGTCTTTACCTTCAGAGAAAATCTCAAAGAGAATACCACGAGGAACCACCACAATAGACCACCGAAAAGCACTTGAAAGACTCACACACAATAGCTAACATTATTTCTTTTTTTCTCTCTATTCTCTCTATTTCTCTTTCTTTATTGTTCTCTAGTTTAACCTCAATATTACATAATATCTAAATCTTATATATTACTAAGGTATTTATATGTCATTATTGAGTTTAAGTTTTACTTTAATTATAACTCCTAATATTATATAATAAATATCCAAAATTAAATATAAGTTTAAGTCTAATTTTAAATTTATATTTTAACTTAAATTCTAATTCGAATTTGAGGCATCTAAACTCAACAAAGACCATCATCGGTGGGAGCAACCACAGGCACACCAACAAGATTGGACGTCTTTGGGCCTTGTTTACCAGTTACTACATCTGCTATGGATTGTATGATAAAGCTCAGGACATCTTTGAATAAGATCGTGTCATTGTTGTCACTGCGAAGACTTTTGTTGTCATCTTTGATCCCTACGCACAATTGGAGGAGAGCATAATAAGTTTGGAGGGCGATAGTGAGAAGATCTTCAATAAGATTCTTGGCTATTTTTCTAACAAAACATATGAAATCAATTGCATCCTTCATTTATTTAAAAAAAGAAAACTTGAGACAGTCTTGAAACTAATTGGATAAAAATTATTTTCTTAATTTTGGTTTTGTTTAAGTCATTAAAAAAATATTATTGCAAATAAAAAAATCTAAGACAAAATTTACCTGTTTTATTTCTAAAACCAAACAAAAAAAATGACATTTTGAGAAAATAATTTGGCGTTGTCATTTCTGAAACCAAGATCAATATCGATAAAAACAATGCAATTCTCGGTTCAATTGTTATTAAGACAATCTGGGGTGGTTTTTGATAAATAAATCAATAGAGTAAGTGATTTTGTGAAATTATGTAATAGCGGGGCTTTTGCGTAAAAACAATAATGGTGGGTGGTCTCCTGCAAAAAAACCACTTGTTGAGAACTATAAGACTTGTGCGGGTTTCTTTTTTCCTCCGTTGGGGTTCCGGCACTCTAGGGTTTCTCGGTGATGGCGAAGTACAATGTCATCCAGAAGGAGAGGCGGGCGAGGATCCAGGACCGGAAGAGGGCCATCCATGGCGACCCTGCTACCGGGAAGCTGAAGCAGAGGGCTCCGCCGGTTTCCATCTCCGGCAAGCGCAAGCGCAAGCTCCTGAAGAAATGGCGCAGGGTATTTGAATTCGCCCCTCAGATCTCTTTCTCAATATGAGTTTTCCATTTGAAGTATGAAAATATTAGAAAAACTGCATCTTTTTGGTCGCGCAGGAGCAAAAGGAGGCGGTCCAGAATGGTCTGGTCACGATGGAGGACATCGAGATGGCGGTGGTTGATGGGGAAGGTGATTTTTTATCTCTGTTTGTTCTGTTTACATTTTCAATGCTTGAGTTCTTTTTCTTGTTTGTTATGGACTTGTTGGTGTTGCATGTGATCGGCATCTATCTATGAAATTTAGGGAAGTAATTTATGACGCCCTTTTTCTCAAATTAGATTCAATTTTTTTTAAAAATTTTTTGGTCTGCGACGGATTCCGATCAATCGGCTAGCTTTCCAAATTAATTTTTTTGTTTAACTCTGTGAATGAGGATTTCTGTTTCAGCAACAAGCAACAGACCTTACAATTGTATCTCTAGACACATCATTTCTGTATCTTTTGTTTGCTTGGAGGTTGACATATTAATATATTGCATTCTTGAGTGCTAATTTCTGTTCTTTTGGTACAAGAATTTGTGAAGTGCGTTTGAATCTAAGATGTACCACATGTCATTTTTGCTATATGTAGTTATGGATTATTGGTGTTTATTTATTTACTTAATGTTTAGGGCCTTCTAAGAATACCAATGAGAAGCCTCAGATGAAGTTTCGTGTGAAGAAGGGGTCAAAGCTTAGAATCAAAAAATTGAGGGCCAGAGGAAAAGGTGAGTCAGGACTCACACAGACAATCCTCCATTTTCTTGAGTTGCTTTACCTTCATACACACAAATAAGCTGATACTGCTCACAGCCTTGTCTTAGATGTTTTGTCTCCTCATCCTTTGCATGTTCATAGACTAGGCTTAACGGTAAAAGACATAGATTGATGTGTCATAATCATGAATCGTGTTACAATAATCAACTCAACAAAGTAGCAAAACCATATCTTTCTTTGTCCATTTGCTGAAGGCAACTATCTCAAATCTTCATTTACAACCCACTGATAGCAAACTTTGATGAAAGCATTCTTGTTTATTCTTCCTTTTGTGAAGTTTGAACTTCAAGTTTTCAACATCTTGATTCCTGGCATGCATGCCTATTTTCATTGTGTTTGGATAGCAGGCCCCTTCTACCAATTCATTCTACTCTCATTTATCACTATATGTTTTTCTCCATTATTGACTTTCTCTCAAGTATTACTGAATAATTGTTCATTTTGATTTATTGTTGTTCTTCACCTGATAGGCAAAGGCAAGGGAAAAACAGCCCAACCTTCTATTGAAGTCCCGGTAGATGCCATGGTGGAATGACAGGCAAGATGCAAAGCTTGAAATATTTTGGCTGAAATTCCTGTAAATTATGGATGTAGCATCATTTTGATTGCCCCACTTCTCTTTCTAACTAGTTATTATCAATCTTGATCTGCTTCCTGTCCTTCCAATGTTTCTCATTTGTAGTAAATCAAGCTTAGAGGACACATTTATTAAATTCAAGTCTAACTGGAAGATATTTTTCTCATTATTTGTTATTTTATTTTATTGGTACAAAGGGCTGGGCACCAGTAGATCTTTTTGGAATTGTATTGTCCTACAGATGTTTCTCTCTGCAACTCTTTTCAGGACCAGCAACATATCATTGATTCAATCAATGCCCTTGGACATTGGGCTATTGCTATTAAGAATCATTTTCATGTTTATGTGTTTCCGTTCTCTAATTTTTTTGTTGAAAGCTCATTTTTGTAGAAAATAAAATCGAGGATCAAAGTAACTTCATGATTGTTTCTCATCGAATGATGTGCCTGAAATTGTGACCCATGTTCATGTATAATTTGAGGCTTCTTGGAGAAATCTTGGGGCAGGAATTCAATCCCATTAACATTGATTATGATGGAGCATTTATGTTAAAAAAATTACTCTTTTTCTTGATCCTTCTGCAATTTAGTTGGTGTGATTTTTGTGGAACAAATGTGCTCTCAGAACTTGCTATAGCAGTCCGGCTTTCTATCTTCCTCACCTTCTACTCTTAACATGTATAAATTATCTTATTTTCTCCACATCTTTATGTTGTGTTGCTAGTTAGCCTATCTCCTAAGGGCCTTCAACCTTAACATAAATCTAAAAGAGTCAATTATATATAATTCCTTAAAATTTTTATAGATTGTATATTTCTCTTTCAAATTTTAAAAATTATATATTTGTTCTTGAATTATTGGATATGTTGTAAAAATCGCTTTGAATGTATATTGATTATTAAAAATTAAGATTCAAAAAATATTTTGTTTGATGCTGTTTGGGATGGAAAAAAATGAAAACTCCTTAATTTATTAGAGATAATGAAACTTTTTGTAAAGTTATAATTTTTTTATGTAGTTATTTATAAGTACAATAATTTCATAAAGAGTTTTTTGTAATTTTTCTTTTTAAAAAATATGAGTCTTAAATATGATTTAAATTAGTCATACATCGGGTTGAGATTGACCTCTAAATTTACAATAATTTTTTTTGAAGTTATGCAAAAAAATAAATTTTTACATATTTTGTCATTTTTTGAGATAGGATTTGAAAGGTGTGTAAGTTTTTTTTATTATTTGGATGATAAAAATGATAAAAAAATATATAAAAGTTTATTTTATTTCTTGGATAACAACTTAATAAAAAATTAATATGAATTTGGGGTTAATTTAAACCACATTCATGGCTAATTTGAATCACATTTAGAACCCATATTTTTAAAAAATAAACTATAAAAAATCCATTAGAAAATAATTCTAAAAAAATTCATGTTATTATAAAAAATTTCATCGTCATGGGTTTTTTTATTTTTTCAATTCATCCCCAACAAATTTTCTCCAAATATTTTAAATTTTATTGGTAAATATATACATGAATTTTTTTTATAATATATCTAATAATTTAAAGATAAATATATAATTCTTAAAATTTGAAGAAAAGATATATCATTTATGAAAATTTATGGAGTTCGAGTCTAAAATTAAGATTTATAGTGTAAAAGGCATTTGTTTTAGAAATTATTGCAAACACGACCCAGCATTTGGTTGACATTGCAAGGACACACTGTTTTCAACATTTTAAAACAACAACTTTAATTTTGTGGATTCTTAACAAGTTTTTTTTCAAAATTTTCAAAATACACCTGTTATTTTCCCGTTATTTCAGAAGTCCGACTCGTCCGGTTCGCCTTTTTACCATCATGTTATTCAAGTCCGAATCCGAGTCGGAGTCGGAGTCGGAGTCGGAGTCGGATTGCGAGTCCATGATCCCCTATATATATATATAACACACAAGCACCAGTTCGTCCCATCTTTTCAAGCTGAGGAAATAAAAAATCCCAGAAATGGCTGGGTTGCCCAATTCCTCAGTCTTCTTCGTCGCGACCGCCATCTCCGATCCCCTTCATCTCGGTCGCCTCTCCGATTCCCATCATCTCGACCTCCTCTCCGATCCTCTTCATCGTCTTACACGGTACGTAAAAAGGGTTGGGCTATTTTTGTTTTTTTTTTTTTGGGTTTTCGAACGAATTCTTGATGTTTGTTTTGGGTCACAATTCACATATCATGAATCAGAGACCAGCGCTCGGATCTAGGAGTAAATCAGATCCCTGAGCACTTGTGCAATTGGTCTGCATCGCGGGGTATTGCCTGTGGGTTTCTTTTTCATTTTCTTGCGGATTCCCTGGTTTTGTTCTCTCATTCTTGTTTGTTTTGTCTATCTTGTTACTTCTTGAAAATTTTCCTTGGTTAGATTCTAAGGGCATGATTCCGGATATATGTAACGGTTTCAAATTTGCGAATGATAGGTATAGGTTTCTCTGTGTTGTTTCAAAATTTTCTATAGATTTGTTTGGCTACTATTGGTGATCTATGTTCTTGATTTTGCATGATATGGAGTGGGTATGGAAATGCAAACGATTAGAGGATTTATGGGGCCTATATGACCGATTGATTGAAATACTCCAACACTCCGCCTTTGTCATTTTGTCCTATATGGAATATATGACACTATATAGATATCATATTCGTGGAATACGATTCACTTTCAAAATGCCTTGGTGGTGAAATGGTAGACACGCAAGACTCAATCTTGTGCTGAAGAGCGTGGATGTTTGAACCCTCTTTCAATCTCTAACTGGGTTTAAAATTAATTTTTGTTATTCAAATTATCTTCTGTTTAGGACTGATCGAAAAGTTCACGGAGGGGGTTCTTTTAGTTGGTCAACGTTCTTCTGATTTTTCTTGGATATTGATTTTGTTATGTAGTTGGTATGGATTCTGATTTTATGCCTGGGATTGGTTTGTCTTCTCACTGTGTTCAATTTATGGTCTTGAATTTGGAGCTCCTGCAGTTATAATCAGTTTCTGATTTTATGTGGGCTTAACTTGATTGTTTCTGTTAAAAAATCTTTGTTTGGGATTGGTGGAAAAGTTCATGAAGGGGATTATTTTAGTCCATCTGTTATACTGATTTTTCTTATGTTAATTGACCTGTTTTGGTTTCTTGGTTTTTTCGTAAGGAGACATTATGAATTTACTGGAAGATACTTCTTCTAGTCGCTAATTGGAGGTGCCCTTTTGCATTCTTAAATTCAGATAACCTGTTATGCACACATGTGATTAAAACTAGCACAGTGTTTCATAAGTTATTCACTGATTTAAGAAGATTTAGAGGGTAGCTGTGTAGCTCCATGTTTTACATTTACTGTTTGTCCGAAACATATGGTCAGTTGTTATTTAATTATCACTTGGGATTTCAAGTTGGCATTGAATACACTGTTTTCACTCCAATAACGAAAGCAATGTGTGTGGTTCCTTGTTATCTTTTAACTAAATTTGTCAGGTCCTAAGTCTGTTTGCAGGCCTTTATATTATCTTACATATGCTAGTTTGCTTCTTGTGATCAAGTGATGTTCCTTATTGGTTATATATATAGCTGTAATATCAAGATACCAATGGCTACATTCTTCTGTTCATTGTGAATGTACATCTCATTGTTTAGAAGTTATTCCTATAGATTATTAGTATGACATGATCCCCCCTATCATTCTAGGTGCTTGGATTTTCTGAGTGAGAGTAACTAAACATCTAAGGCCAAGGCCATGTGTTGTTTAATTTGTTTGCCGGTTTGCATGTGAAACTGTACCTTCCCAAGTAAGATCAAATGCTCATATTCTTCAGCCTTTTGCTTTCAATTTATCAAATTGATTGAAGGTGGTGACAAAGACAATATCCACTCACTCGCTGAACGAATGCACCAAATGCACCCCGGCTGCTCCAACGCCTTCAATTTCTTCCTCAAATGTGCCAACTACTGCTTTCAAAACACTGCTGCCCAAGCCAAGAAACTCATTGAGGAGCAGAAATCTTTTGGTTCATTTATTTCCAACCTCCCATGCAAGATTCTTGTTTTAATGCAAACTCAGTTCAAGTTGTGATTTTGGTGAATGAAATGAAGGAAGATGAAAATAAGGAGGCATGTGATCTGAATTGCAGACATGCATCGAATCCCTATCATTCATGTGGTCCATACTGCTGTCAGTACATCTCTGCTAAGCATCAACTTGGAGCCGGGGGGGAGCTCCACTTTAGCCCCTTTGCCTTCCGTGCTCCTATTTAAAAAAGGCAAGCTTTGGTCTTTGTACTGTTTGGCTTTTCAATTGTTGAATTTTTTGCTCTTATTTGATTGCATTTTGATTGTTTGGTGGAGAGAAGGAAGAGAGGAAGATGGTGGATATGAGAGCTGTGGATCTGAGTTGCAAAATTCTCTTCACAAATGGTTGGACTAATGCTTCCTGAATAACACTGAAAAAGACCAAGTCCATGGAACCAAGACAGGTTTGCTTTCTTTTCTAATTCTCAGACATATAGAAAACTGGATCTATACTATGTAGTGTTATAGCTTTATTGTATAATTTTGTAGATTTGGCTTCAAATGAAGGAAAATGCATAGACCATCACAAAAGGCAAATGGATAGCAACTGAGCCAATTTTTCCTGATCTATTTGAAAGCTTATTATGTCAGCAAAATTTTAGTTACAAATGCTAGTTTGAATTCACAGATGGAAGAGAGGAAATGGTTAAAAAAAGATATGTGAGTCCTATTTGCTTACACACATCCTTGAAATGTTTGTTGAATGAATTAATTATTTTCTTTCTCACTTTTTATCCATGATTTCTGCAATTCGAAATGAACTTTTTGTGCGAATATATCATTTCTAAAGACATTTTTTTGTTGAAACTAGAAGATATGGCTCTAAGAATTTCTTCCCTTATTCTTTACACAACCAGAGAGAGGACATGTGCTGCCATTATCTTTTATTTAGCTGCCATTTAGGTCAGATTATTCTCTGCATCATTTTGTGGGTCTAGGAAGAGCTTACTGAATATCCTTCACATTTATAGTCCAAATCCGAGTCCTTACCTAACAAGTGCATGTACCATCATTTTAAACTGAGGAGATCAAGAAGCCCTAGAATGGCGGAATGGCCATATTGCTTCTTGAGGCTATTCCTCCGTCTTCCTTGTCTCCATCTTCTTCATCTCAATTGCCTCTCCAATCCCCTTCATCCCGATCTCCTTCATCATTTTAGACAGTACATAGAAAGGATTGGGATCATTTTGTTTTTGGTTTTTTGAACAAATTATTGATGATGCCTTCTCTTGGATCACATAATCAGGAATTGGAGTACAGTGCTCAAATCATGGAGTGATGCAGTTCACCAAGCGGTTGAGCAATTCTTCTCACTCTCTTGCAAATTCTCTGGTTTTGTTCTCGCAATTCTTGTTTGTTTTTGCTATTGAGATAGTTCTAGAAAATTTTCCTTGGTTAGGTTTGGGTGCTTTGGGTGGGCTCTGTTCTTGATTCTGGATATTTGGAAAGGGTGCAAAATTGTGAATGATAAGGGTGAGTTTCTCTGTGGTGTTTTGAGTTTTTCTATAGATTTCTTTGTCCTCTATGGAGGATCCTTGTTATTGATTTTCAATGATATGGTGTTTTTATTTTGATTGTTCAGAAGTTATTCCTACAAATTATCAGTATGACACGATCCCCTCTAGCATTCTAGATGCTTGGATTTTCTGAGTGAGAGTAACCAAACATCTAAAACCAAGGTCCTGTGTTTCATTTGTTTGTTGGCTCGCATGTCAAACTTTAACTTCCAAGTAAGATCAAATACTCATATTCTTCAGCTCTTATACTTTCGAGTTATCCAATTGTTTGAAGGTGGTAAAAAAGACAATATTCACACACTTGCAGAAACACCTTACCTGAAAAATCGCTGATGTTATGTAAAGGGGTTCATTATTTGTAGGTTTTTTCTGCAAGGAGTGAGTAGTGAAGGGAGTTTCTAATGGGCATCTTGCATGAGGGTATTGGTTACAAGATAGCATGCATGTTTTTATTAAAATAGGAATCCTTGCAAATATGTTATTGTTAAGATCCATGTTTCATAGTACTTGTAATTTCTCATTTTTTTATATGTTATCTGAACCATAGATGATCTGTTTATTGCTTTTTTGTTACCCTCTGAACAACAGTAATGATAATTAGAAGTCTTTTCAAAAAAAAGATGCTCGAACAATTTATCAAATGAGAGACTAATAGTGGATTATACACCACTTCAATCTTGATTTTTTGGTCAGTATACATAAATATCTTTGCTTGCAAAGGCTTTACATTCATGACTTGTTATCTAAACATGTATTTTATCTTTAGATCTGCTGATGTTCCGTGGCAGTTGGTTTGTTCTCATCCCTTGAAAAAAATATTACTAGGTGCTATGTGATTTTTACATGTCATCATTGTGATGGAACCAAATATTCTCTGCAGATAATTGCTTTATGATGTGTTCAAGAGGTTTTTTCTTTAGATTTCATTGCATCATGTGGGAATTTTGCTGTGCAAATATTAATTTCTTCTGCCAGAAGCAGTGATCAGCTATGTGGCACTTTTTTTTGGATTTGGTTTCATTCTTATCTAATGCAAAATCTAGCTTGAACTTAAAATGTAGCTCAACTTCGTCCTCTTCTGCTCCCTTCATCTCTACCTTCTCTTCTGTACTCTTCATCTCGACCTCCTCCTCTTCATACCCCTTCATCTTGACCTCTGCCTTTTCAACACCCTTCAGCTCAACCTCTTTCTCTTTGATTCCCTTCAGCTTGACCTCTTCCTCTTCGATTCTCTTCGGCTCGATCTCCTTCTCTCTGATCCCCTTCATCCGATTGCCTCTCTGATCCCTCTTCTTCATCATCTTACGTGGTACACACAAAGAGTTGAGATCACTTTGTTTTTGGTTTTTCAAATGAATTCTTTATGCCTTTTCTTGGATCATAGGATCAGGAATCAGAGACGAAGAGTGAAATTCGTCTCGATCACCGTGATATTAGATGTGGTTTTCTTTCACTTTTTTGCGAATTCTCTGGTTTCTCTCCTTTTTCTCTGTTGAGATTGTTCTTGAAAGTTCCCACCTATTATATTTCCCTGCGACTTGTATTCTCTGTTCTTTATTTTGAATGTTATGGAATGGGTTCTTGATTCTGAATTATATGGGCTCTTTTCTTTTCTTTTCATCTCTTGTTTTTGTGACCAACCTGGCATGCATAATAAGTATGGATTTCTGATTTGGCTGTTGCGGATGATCTTTATTCTTGAGTTTGATATGGAGTGGGTATGGAAATGCAAGCTTTAAGTATGATGTGATTGGAGGATTTGGGGCTCTGGCTGCTAAAAGTTTTTAATCTTTATGTGGGTTTAGAATTGATTTTTGTGTTTCAAATTTTACTCGTCTGAATTTGATTGAAAAGTTCATTGAGGGGAAATCTTTTGGTTGGTCATTGTTCTTCTGGTTTTTCTTAAGATATTTTTTGTTCTATGTTTTTCTTTAGTTGGTATATATTCTGGATTGATTTTTCTTCTCACTGTGCTTGATTTGTGGTCTTGTTCGGCTTTTTCTGAGGAACAGAGTGATTGGAGGAATTTGGAACTCCTAAACCCTAAACCCTATTGTAAGCAGTTTCCAATTTTTATGTGGGCTTTACTTGATTGTTTCTGATAAAACTTGTCTTAGTTTATGAAGGGGATTCTTTAGCCCATCTGTTCTTTAGGTTTTGGTTTCTTCTTTTTTTTTGTAAGAAGACATTATGAATTTATTGGAATATACTTCTTCTAGTTACTTGTTGGGCGTGCCCATTCTCGTCCTTAAATTCAGATATTTAGGCCGAGTCCAAAATACTTCAATATACATATATATTTTTTGTGTCCTACATATATGTTAACACATATAGAACCTATATGATTTCAACCATTATATCTTTTATTTTTTTCATGAGGTTGTTTTAGATGTAATGTTGTCAAATTTCAATCATTTTAGACTGAACTTAGATATTTTGGATTAAAACCAAACCAAGCCCAACTTGAACTACACCCACAAGTTTGGAGGCAAGATCAGTATTCTATTTGGCTTGATGGATGTTCATTTTTCTGAATATGGTAGTGCACTTTAGGTCTCTCTGTTTGAGATATTCAGTTTACCTACCATTCCTAGCTATTTTATTTGTGTGTTGATGTCTGATATTGTAACACAGGGACCTCATAAGGAACTTCGACTTGAATGTTGGACATCCATGTTGTTTAGTTTAAACAGCTGTGCAAGTCAAATAGTTTTGAAAATTAACATATTTCCCTTTTTTATTGTTTAAAGCATTTTGATATAAACTTGGTAATTCTGAATTGCCTCTAGAAGTGCATATTAATCCAATTGCACATTAATCCTTCTGTCATTGCATTATCTTGTGCTTGAAGGCTGTAAGATCATTTTGGAGAGGTCCAATGCATCCTTCCAGTTCATTCACTGTTGAGACATCCTCTGCAGCTAGCAGCATGACTTCAAAAGAAGCTATTTCTGCAGTTGAGCTGGTAGCCATCCATTCTGTGCTTGCCAAGACAAAGCATGGCCCTTATTTGTTGAACAACCTATATATTAATGAATAAGATGATTGCTTTGGATTTGTTTAGATTCTGTCTGGATCTTACTAATCCTTTTAATTCGATTGTGCTTTGATTTTTCCACATGGTTTCTTGTCTTGCTTAGTTGTAAGTTATTGTGAGGCATTTTAAGAATTTTTTGTTATGCTTCCATACAAGAGCAGAATATACAGTTTATTGAAAACCATAGGCAATGGCTTGATTTATAGGGTGGGATTAGACAGATATAGACCTTTTGACGTTACGATATGATATCATCTTCTCACAATTGGTTTTAGCTTCTTCACACATGTGTAAGGTTGGTGAAATAATTTTGGCTTTAAACCTAGGGCTTAATGAAACAGGACCTTTGAGCTCTGATGACAAGTGGTTTCCATTTTCTACTGTTTGAAAGTGAATTGTTCTTTATGTGTATGACCATAATTTGGAATATATTAATGTTTGTGGGGACTTGTTAGTTGACCTCTATTCTATTGTTTCTGCTTGAGTTTATTGATGCCTTATTTTGTTTGATATTCATAGGTTTCAGACAAGAAAACTGAAAGGAGCTTGTATTCGGTTACTGAATTTGTCCTCTTTTGGCACTCATGGTCTCAATTTGGTTGTTTTGTAGGTCTAATGCTAGGGGAGCAAGTTTGGGATAAAGGTATGTTTGCTATCCTAATTGATGCTCATGGTCTCTATTTGGTTGTTTTCTAGGGCCATTGCCAGGTGGCATGAATTTGGATGAAGTGCTCTAATGGTTCTTATCCTGTGCTTTCTTGACAAAAGAAGGATCCTTCTTCGATCACTGAAGATGTGGCTAAAGAAGATGCTTCTGCAATAAAAGAAGAGGATATCAGCAGAGGTTCCACTAATGAAAAACTGCTATTGAAGAAGGATTGTTATTACAGAAAAAAGGTAGAAGAGATGATAGAGCTGTTCGCAACTGCTGAAAGTGCTATGGAGGCCTGGGCTATGATGGCCATCTCATTGTGCAATACAAGTTCTATGAGTTCTGAATTCGAGAAGATATGTTTCTTTGCAACATTCGCACAATACACAGGCAAATTATGTAGCAGCTTGATTGTTTATGCACTGAAACAGAGATTGACGGAAATGGTGATTTTTTTTCAAGATACATTGAAGTGATCTTATTTTTTGCAGGTAGGCATTTGTTGTGTGATTCTAAGTGTGAGGAAGGCTAGTTGTTGCATTCAGATATACTGAACAAGTATGTTATTATCTCTTGTTAGCATGTGTTGCTTTTAAGACATTCCTAATTAAAAGCATATAACAGCGGATACATTAGTCGAGGAGGAAGAGGCATTCAATGCTTGTCCCTGCTTTCACAATTTTTCTGTCTGCACCTCTTACCAGATACTGTGTTTACTGTTTAGAATCTAGGTCAAAAAAAATGCTTCTTTAGTTGTTTGACTCCTGATCTTCAAATTTAACTGCAAATCTGAACCAGCCTAATATGTTTGCAACCTATTTTTTTTGTTTAATTATGTTCAAGTTCTTATTTGATATTCACAACCTTTCACCCCAGGCCTACTTCTCTTTTCAGAAAATCTTTGATGTGAACATAGATGCCTGGTGGAAAATATAGAAAATTTGGAATTTGCAATAGTGGCTTTTCAAATCCCATTCAGGAGGAAAAATATATCTTTTGTAGTATTCCCCATGTTATCTTATTTATATCAGTTGTTCTTTGTCCATTGGTGCTCCATGAAGATGGTCAATGGCAGGGTGCTTATCTCCTCGGCAGTACTATTATTCTACCCTGTGCTTTTTAATATTTTCTTGTTGAACTAAAATATTTTGAGGTACAAGTCCAATTCTAGAGTGCGATATATCCAATACTTGGGTAGTAATGTAGATATAAAAGATCTAGAGGTTACATTGTAAGCAAATTGCTCTTTGTATCAGACTTGGTGTGTGTTTTTGATTTATTTGGTTTTTCAGTTTCTGGCACATTGATTCTGCTACTTCTTTTGAAGCATTCCTACACCTTTGATGAAAACTTACTACTTACCTTCTAGGTTTATTAGAACCAGGGACATTGGGCTTTCTGAATTTGGGATTACATTTGTTTCCTGTAAGAGATTGTTGGCAATCATGCTTAGATAACAGCCCTACACATGCCAAGAAAGACAGTGATTGCTTGACCTGCACCTCTTTGACCCCCTTCCTTGTCTTACACGTAGAAAGAATTGGGATAGCCGTGTTTTTGGTTACTTGAACGATTTCTTGATGGCTTTCCCTGGATCACAGGACCAGGAATCAGAGACTAGTGCTCAAATCAAGGAGTGAAGCAGTTTGCTGGGTGCTTGAGCAATAGCTCTGGATGGATGCAGTATTAGGTGTGGGTTTCTTTCACATTCTTAAGTTGGTGTTTGCAGGCCTTTATATTATCTTACATATGAGAATTTGCCTTTTGTGATCAAGTGATGTTCCTCATTGCTTTGATATATACCTGTAATATCAAGAGACCGATGGCCATATTTTTCTGTTCGTTGTGAATGTACATCTCATTGTTCAGAACTTGTTCATACAGATCATCAGTATGACATGATCTGCTCTAGCTTTCCAGATGCTTGGGTTTTCTGAGTGGGAGTATCTAAACATCTAAAGCCAAGGCCCTGTGTTTAATTTGTTTGCTGGCTTGCACGTGAAACTGTATTTTCCCAAGATCAAATACTCATAATCTTCAGCTGTTTATCTTCAACTTATCCAATTGGTTGAAGGTGGCAAAAAGACAATATTCACATTTCTTCAGGGAGTATTAAAGGGAATTTCTAACAGGCATCTTGCATGATGGTATTGGTTACAAGATAACATACATGTTTTTATTAATTTGGAATCCTTGCAAACATGTTATTGTTAAGATCCATGTGTCATAGGATTTGCAATTTCTCTTTTTTTTGTGTGTTGTCTGAACCATGGATGATCTGTTCATAACTTCTTTATTACTCTCTGGACAACAGTAATGATAACTAGAAGTCTTTTAGAAAAGAATGATGCTCGAACAATTTATAAAATGAGACATGAATAGTGGATTATACACCACTTCAATCTTGATTTTTTGATCAGTATACATAAATATCTTTGCTTGCAAAGGCTTACCTTCGTGACATGTTATCTAAACATGTATTTTGTCTTTAGGTCTGCTGATGTTTCGTGGCAGTTGGTTTGTTCTAATGTTGTAATCCCTTGAAAAAATATAACCAGGTTCTATGTGATTTACAGGTCATCATGGTGATGGAACCAAATGTTCTCTACGGAGAATTGCTTTATGATATGTTCAAGAGGTCTTTGTTTGAGATTTCTTTGCATCACTGTGGGAACTTTGCTGTGTAAGCATTGATTTCTTCTGCCAGAAACAGCAATCAGGTATGTGGCACATTTATTTGGATTTGATTTCCCTCATATCTAATACAAAATCTTGCTTGAACTGAAAATTTTCTTTCTTTGAATAGATCATCTCCGTCAACAAAATTAAAAGCATTAAATGAATTGTTTAGTTGTGGATTTATATCAAACTGATTGGTCAAGAGGCAGGTGCACACTTCTGCAAGTGAGGTGTCCTGATTCCAAATCTCATTGTGTTGTGAGGTAGGGTTGTTCCTTCAGTGAGATAACAAGATAATCATTCATCACTTGATATTTCCATGGCAGAAGATAACATAATAAATATTAATTTTCTACAATACTTATTCAACTTCCGGATTCACATTATTCAAGCTGTCAAGTGCAGGATCTTGAACTGGTGACTTGTTGCTGAACTGCAATGGGTGCATCTCTTTTGACATTTAGATAATGAACCTCTTTTTAGGAAACCTTTCTACACTGGTAGATGTTTTCCACCAGTAGTCATCCCTTCACTTGCGTTTTTGTGAAACTCCATGGGTCATTCACTAATTCTTTTATAATTCTTGACATATTTTTTGGTTGGCAAACAATCTTAAGTCGTGGTAGTGCTTACAAATCTGCACACTCATTTTGATTATTTAACAACTGATGTCCTTAACATTGTGACAGGTGACAAATTATATTGAGAAATATTTGTACATGCTGTACATTTAATGTGGTTGCTTGTGTTTTGGTCATTCAGCTGTCTTTGTTTAATTCAACTAGACTGAAGTTAGCTAAAATCTTGCAGCCAAAAAGACTCAGATTATTTCTTATGCTTAAATATGGGCTTATAAGTGGGTGAGGTGGTAGAATCAATTGCAATATTCTGGGATTTGGTAGGCATAAGCTCATAGCAGTGAGGCCTTCGGATTAGATTCAATGTTTGGAGCAGTTTAATGATCAAAGCGAGGTTCTGGTTGCGGTGAGTCCAAGTTGAAGGTTTGTTTGGGAAGTGTGGTTCCATTCTTCCTTTTCTCGTTGAGGGCAACAGGCTACTAGAGTTTTTCTGTTCACACAGATTAATGTTGAATGCAGCTATACATATTTGGCTTTATTTATCTCTGAATCATGCATGTTTAATTTTAGCTTATTGATTCAAAATGCCTTTGTAAATACATTTTGCAACTTTCTTTTCAACAACTGCTTTTCCTGAGCCATTTATTTCAGTCTAGCATTTAGTTCATTAAGTGAAAATCATCAGTATCGTTGTCGAACAACATTTCATTCACTAATACATCACTACTATGACATCTATTGAGGCTGATCATATATTCAAGCTGCCAAAGATTCTGGATGATCTGATGTTCTCAATGCCTTTCTTTGTTCAGATGCTTCTGCAATAGAAAAGCAGAAAGTAATTCCCAAGTAAGCCATCATGCTGATTGTATATTTTATTGTCTTAAGTAGAACTCCAGATTTGTTCAACATTCACAAGCTGTTTGAGTTTCAACCTGAATTGTGGTGGATTTTCTCAAATGGAATAGCTTCAAGCTCTGAATTAATTTTGAACTAAACTTGAACTGAACGGCTTCAATTTGGGCTCAGTCCAAATTGCTTGAAAAATACTTTTTTTGTGTGTATACATATAGAAACTATGATTTTAACCACTTTATATTTGATTTTTCCATAAGACCAATTTGGTTTAATGTTTCCAAATTTCAAGCATGTTGAACTGGACTTGGATATTTTGGATTAAAACCAAACCCAACCCAACTTGAACTAGACCTCCAGGTTTGGAGGCATAATTAGTGTTGTCCCTTCATCTTGACCTCCTCTTCTATCTCCTTGTCGTCTTACATGGTAGGTGGAAAGGGTTGGGATTGCTTTGTTTTTTATTTTTTGAATGAATTCTTGATGCCGTTTCTTGGATTGCAGGATCAGGAATCGGCGATCAGCGGTTGAATTGAAGAGTGAATCAGTTCACCAAGCGGTTGAATGTTTTGTCTATATCACTAGGTTATTGCATGTGGGTTTCTCTCACTTTCTTGCAGATTATCTGTTTTTTTTTTCTCTTTCCCTTTTTTCTTCTGTTGAGATAGTTCTTGCTGAAAAATGTAAATGATAAATATGGGTTTCTATGTGTTGTTCTCTTTTGAAGCTTGTTCAAATTTCTTGTGCATGAAGGATGAAAAAGTTATATTAGGGCATTTGAATATTTACCGCAACTGGAAATGATAAGGGTCAGGGGATCAATGTAGCATCATATCAGTGTTATTCTAGTTCCTAGCTCTAGCATGATTAGGTAGACATCATGCTTCTCTTTATCAATAAGTATGGTTTGTGTTCAGTCACTGTTGGCTAGCAGGTTTGTTGGAAGTTCTACCTGCGGTTCTTGTTCATCCTTAATTTATTTTAATAATTTCGATTTCTTCTCAAATTTCACTATCAGCTATTTTCCAAAGCTCTATGTGAAAAATCACATCATGTAGACAGCCTCCAGTGAAAAGTCTAATTTTCCAAAGCTCTATGTGAAAAATTGCATCATGTAGACAGCCTCCAGTTTATCTAGCCATTTGGTAGATTGCAATTAGTTGTTGCTGTTTGTCTTCAGAGAAGATTTTTAATTTGGGGCTGTGAAAATGGAAAAGATGATCTCATGGTTTTGTTATATAAAATTTGTCAAATTCTGATTGTTGGATAGAAGCTTATTCTTGTTAAGCTTTGTGAATGGTTCAACTAGGCTTTAGTTTGTACATGTCGAGATGATGTCCTTATTCAGTTGAGATTACTATTTTTTTATAAAGATGCAAAGACTTTTTTCTCTTTTACCACTGGAATGCTATGAATGCTCCCGATGTATGCTGCCTTTGTATTTTAACTCTCTAGATATTGTGCAGTTCTTAGTAATGGTGGCTACAGTCAAGATATTCCTGATGGCACATCTGTTGCTATGTTCAGTGACTTTTTTTTTTCATTATTGTCTCAGTATTGCAAAATAGATCTATCCATTAATATGTACTCGTTAGACCTAGTAATGTATGCTTATATAATATTTTGTTTTTGGTCATTCTGTGTTATTTTCTTTCTCTTCTTTATAAAGCAGTCTTTTTTGTTATTGATTAGTCATAATGGCATAGTAAGTGGTTTGTGTTTTAATCAGTTTTATTTATTCATATTATTTATATGTTATTCATGTTGATTTAGCATAATAGTCATGGTTCACTACATCAACCCCTTAAGTACACATTTCAGGATAATTTTGACATAAGACAGGAAGTTAGCGACATTTTGTTTTTCTGATCATTTTATATTATGCTATTGGGATCAGCATTGAGTTTAGTACATTGCTTAATATCAGTAACTTATGGGGCTTATTGGATCATTTAACTCCATTAAGTGGTTGGATTTTCATCTTCATAAGAGCATTAATTTTATATTAAAAACTAATTCGTTATATGCTTGTAGAGAATCTTGGTTTCTTATAGAAGTTGGATCACCAAATTTTTTGTCAGATGCTATAAAACATTAATGTCGTCTAACAATGAGAACATATAAACACAATTGATTTATCAGGATTTCATACTATACAAACTAACACCATGCATCTTGTATTATGTTCTTTTTCCATTCATTGTGTTTGGTAAAGATGTTTTTGGATTCTAACATTTTAGAAGTATATTAGAGAGTAACTGCTGTAGAAATGTGTCTTTTCATGGTATAACATAAAGTTCCATTTTGTACAAATGCATGAAAAGAAGGAAAAAAACAGTACATTGCCCTAGAAAAAGGAAAACAAAACAAAAAAACTACAAAACAATAGAGTGTTAGACATTACTTCCGTTACATGGCAAACTGCTTATACTTTTACAGGAGATTTGAAATTTGAATTTGATAGACATTTGCTATAGCATTTTTTGCATTCCTATCAAATTTTAATAGGTCTTCTGTTTTCCAATAAATGTCTAGAATTGACATGCTTCCTTGTGCTCATTGTTTTGTAGTTTGCATACCAGACTAGAAGCTTGCCATTGTTGGCTTCACCCATATGTTCCTCGAAAACTTGAAAACATGCTTCCTTTGTTTTCATAAGACATTGGCTAGCCAAAATGGTCAAATGCTTGTCATGTGTTCTCAATTCAGCTACATTTCACTAGTGACAACTTCCTGCAAATTCATAGACATGGTTGGATGGTTGACTGTTAATATCTTTATACTTATAGTGACCCAACCAATTTTTAGTTTCTAGTTATTAAATTTTCTGCTTTTGTCACGGCATGCCAGAATTGTGAGTGGGAATTTTGAATGATGAAATGGATCATCCCAATTAGACCTACATGCAATGAATGATTTTCATAATTTGCTTTTGTACTTTTTTTTTGGCATGGTTCCATGTAAGATAAATCAAAATGTACAAATTTACAACACTAAATATTTTCATGCACAGTTTTTGGACAACCTGCAATCCTAGAGGTTTCGTTCACCTTCACAAATAAATTTTATTTGCTTTGGAGTCTGTAACCAATAGGTCGTGGGCACGTTAAACAAAATGATGTCTCTATTATGCTTTGGTTTATCGTGACAATACCTGATGTCTTATTTTATTTCGGAGGATTAAATTAACTTAGCAAGAGGTTAACTTGTTCCATGGCAGCCAAGCCGCCACCAGCCCAGGTTGAAGAATCAAAGATCGTTTTTCCTAAAGATATTTTTCGGGAGGAATACAATATGCCATATTATTTTCTCTGATGAGGTAGAACAATCACGAGTTGATATCTTTCTTCTCCAGTTCTACAGGCTATTTCTAGGTGGTGCTCTGATGATGCTTGCTCTGATTGTTTTGAGTTATGCATACTGCAAACAAGTTGCCTACATGTAATTTCTTTTGGCTTTACTTGGACAGTTCCTACCATTGGTTACCTTTAGCTTAACCTTGAATTTCTTTTTGTTCCAAAATATATTTAGGCATCATTAATTCATGTTCTTGTGGCATATCAAAAAGGGCTAGCAGATGAATTCAAAATTATGGCATCTGGAATTATGCAGTTGAACTTTGCTTTTTCAATTTTTATGACTGATTTTCAACTTAACTGCAAATCTGGACCACCTTAATGTGTTCACAACCATTTTTTGTTTAATTCAGTTTAAGTTCTTATTTGGTATTCACATACTCCCTGTATTTCCTTAAAGATTTGTTGTTTGTTAAATTTGATTTTCACAGCTGATATTCTTATGCCACTTGAGTGCAAGTGACATCTTTTTGTTGGCATAAATGATTTCACTGATAACAGACTTATATGTATTTGTTGCTGGTACTAAGCAGACTAATTTTGCCATAATTTTCATTTGGAACTACCTAGGTCGATCTAATTTTCATGCTTAATGTCAGAACTATATTAGAAAAATTGACTCAATTGGTGAGGGCAAAATTAGAATTGGGAATGACCAAGTTGTTTGTTTCCTCAGAAGATGTTTGTTTTGCTGGACAAAGGTACCAAGGTGCGCACCCACTGCTCCAACACCTTCAATCCCTTCCTCAAATGTGCCAACTACTGCTTTCGAAATACTGCTGCCCAAGCCGAGAGACTCATCGAGGAGCTGAAATCTTTTAGTTCATTTATTTCCGACCTCCCTGGCAAGATTCTTGTGAAAATTTAATGGCAAACTTGGTTAAAAGTTTGTGATTTTGGTTAAGGAATTGAAAAAGGGAAAATTGACGAGGCATGTTGATCCAAATTATAGGCATGCATCAAATCCTTATCATTCATGCGGTCCGTATTGCTATCAGTAGATCTCTGCAAAGAATCAATTCGGGGAGCCCAGAGGGGAGCTCCACTGTACTCTCTTTTTTAATTCTCAGCAAGATAGACAAACTGGATCTATACTAACTTTATCATATAAGTTTTGTAGATCTGGTTTCAAATGAAGGAAAATGCAAGGCCGATTAATAAAAGGTAAATGGGTAGCATCCGAGCCAATTTTCCTGTTTCTTGATTACAAATGATCTTTTTGAAAGCTTATTGTGTCAGCAAAATTTTGGTTATAAATGCTATTTGAATTCACAGATGGAACAGTGGAAATGGTTCAAAAAAGATATGAGTCCTAATTTCTTACACACATCCTTAGAATGTTTGTTAAATGAATAAACTATTCTCTTTCTCACGTTTTACTCATGATTTCTGCATGTTGAAATTAACTTTTTGTGCAAACATATCATTTTTTCTAAAGACATTTTGTTGTTGAAACTACAAAAATACAGCTCTAAGAATTTCTTCTCTTATTCTTTATACAACCAGGTGGGAGATGTACTGCAGTTATCTTTTATTTAGCTGCCATCTAGGTCAGATATTTCTCTGCATCATTTTTTGGGTCTAGGAACATATATTTCTCTGACATAACAAGTGCCCGCTCCTCTTTGATCTCCATTAGCTTACATAGTATGTAGAAAGGGTTGCGGATTCTTGATGATGCCTTCTTTTGGATTACGGAATCAGGAATCGGAGCCTAGTGCTCGAATCAAGGAGTGATGCTGTTCACTGAGCACCTGACCAATGCTTGTAACTCCTGTGAATCCTCTGGTTTTGTTCTCACAATTCTTGTTTGTTTTTGCAATATAGATAGTTCTTTTAAAGTTTATTGAGTTGCGACTGTCAAAAAAGGGAGTCATTGGCATTCTGTTCATATCTTCTTCTTGATATCTATATTCCTGCTCTTCGCACTGTATTGACAGGATCCTATGGGGAAGCAGGCGACGGGCTGCCGTTTGTATCAAGAATTGTTTATAGTACAGTGAAGACATTGGGATTGCAATTTTTGCAATTTAAATGAACAGGATATTAATCTAACATTGTCTTTATGGCTAGGTTTAGGATTTACAGTGAATGAAGTATCCTTTGGAAGTCTTTGATGATTTGCCCAATCATTATTCTCAGACAGATGCCACAGTTAGTCCAGATTAGAAGCTAATTTTTCCTGGAACTTCTATTGAGAAAGAGGGTACTAGTGGTAGCTTGCTCTGCTTTTATGATTGGTGGGAACGTGAGCCTGTAACAAGAGTGGGCATGTCCCTGACATATAGTGTTATATGTATGCTGAGCTCAATCAGGTATCTAGTTATATGAATGCTGAGCTCAATCAGGTATCTAACACACTTGAAATGTATATTCCTGCTCTTCACGTTCTGTACAGACAGGATGAAAAAGCTCTGTTAGGGCATTATAAAAAGTTGCTGCAAGTCTAAAAAAATGGGAGTCATTTGTGTTGCCTCTTTGTGCTCTGTACTGGCAGGATCCTACATTTGCAGTTGTGGAGCATTAAATCTTGATGGGGATGCAAGCCAGATGTGTGCAAAAAATGCGCGTACTGCTGAAATAACAGGACTCAAATTCTCTATAGACAGGTTGCTCCTTTTTATCAAAAAGAGTTAAATAGTACATGGAAGGCATTATGGTTGAAAAACAATCTGGTATTTTGGCTCCTTACTCAGGAACAAGGGTTATCCCTTGACTCTTATCACACAGGCCTGTGAGAAAAACTATTCTTTTAACTTCCACTAATTTTATGCTGCATTGATTATTATTATTATTACTACTACTACTACTATGGTTGCTTTTCAATGACATTATGGTAATTTATTTGATTAGTTTGAGGATCTTAGCCCCATATGATCTTTTATATTACAAAGGACTTATCAGTGGTTGCATCAGAAATACGTTTGTATGCTTAACATTGCCATTCCTTCAGGTCTTCGCGACAATGGGGCACAAGAAGGAAGGAGGAACACTTGAATGTGTTGGCATGCTCCAAGGAGATAATCTGTGGATGATTTTGAGGCACAGCCAGTTATTCACTATCCGCATGCATTGCCTTCTTTTTAGAGGCCAATGTAGCTACAAGCATCAGAGAGAAAATATTGACAGATCCGCTCAAATCACATAAGCCAGAAACTACCAGTGACAGGTCCAGGCCATGGTGGAAGAGTTGGTAACACTAAAGGTAGTACCCTATTGACCCATTACCTGTTGAAAGTAAGCGATTATGTGCACTGACTCATACCCTTTTTATTGTTCATTAGCATGCCAGGAGGCAGATGGAACTTGAGTTCAAATACGCTCTTTTGCGGCAAGGTGGTTAACTTAAGGATAGCTGAATGGAAGACCCAAAACTCATCTATCCCTACATATGCAGAGACTCGGCCCAAAATTTTGTTTGCAAAGTCAGACTCTCGGGGAAGAGAAACAACAAGGTATTAATTTCTCTCTCATATTATTGTGAATGCTGGAGAGATTGGGTATTTTTCTTGTTGATTAATCTATTTATGGGTGTTTCTTTGTTTTAAAACAGTCGACCAGTTTTTTAGTCACAAGTTTGGTGTTCCGGAATAATTTGGTGAAGATAAAATGTTCAGAGTTCAGAAATTGTCCGGAAAATTCATATAATTGTCCAATGGAGAACCATTTCAGCAGATATAAGTGTTATTCTTGTTCCTACCTCTAGTGTCCTTAGGTTGGTGTTCAATCAGTGTTGGCTGGTAGGCTTGCTATATAAATAATTCTCTAGATAACTTATGTCTAATAACTAGTATTTTTTTGCTTTTGGTTGGTCCATTCTCTGATAGCCCACGTTGAAGTTTGTGGTCCTTAATATCCCCTGACAATTTATGCAGTCACTAACATCATATTTGGTAGTGTCTCATTTTATAATATTATGCAAACTGGCTGTTTATGTTTTTCTAATTATTTATAATTATAGGCTAATTGGTAATGAAATGCCAATTCTGGGGTTTTGCCCTTTCAGGAAAAGTTTGAATTTCACTTTGAAAGTATGAGCTTTGCATTTGAAATCTTTAGGAAGGTAGTATGTCTTTTCTGCTTGTCTCATACAGATTTTTTTTCCTGAAAGGTGCTAGATTGTTCTAGATAGCAGAGGGTGGGGGGTAGAGGGAAGGTAAATGTGGTGTGTCTCTACAGGAGGATATGGGTGCAAGGTAAAAGGATGGGCTAAAATATCGCACTAGGAAGGTTAAAGTGGAGCAAAGGGGAGTGGGTAGAGGGTGTTGCGTTAGAAAGATGGTGGTAGGTGACAGAGGAAGGCAAATGAGGTGTATCACTACATGAGGATGGGACTGCAAGATAGAATGATGGATAAAAATATCACATTAGGAAGGTTAGAATGGAGTAAGGGAGAGTGGGTAGAGGGTGTTGCGATAGAAGGATGGTGGTATGTGAAAGAAGAAGTCAAATGAGGTGTGTCGTTACAGGAGGATGAGAATGTAAGGTAGAATGATAGGTTAAAATATCACATTAGAAATGTTAGAATGGAGCAAAGGGGAGTGAGTAGAGAGTGTTGCAATAGAAGGATGGTGATATGTGAAAGAAGAAAACAGATATGGAGGGTGTCACTACAGGAGGATGGGAGTGTAATGTAGAAGGATGGATTAGAATATCACATTAGAAATGTTAGAGTGGAGCAAAGAGAAGTGGGTAGAAGGTGTTGCGGTAGGAAAAAAGTGGTCGGTGAAAGAGGAAGGCAAATGAGGTGTGTTGCTACAGAAGGATAGTGTGCAAGGTAGAAGGATGTATTAAATAAAATATCACATTAGGAAGATTAGAGTGAAGCAAAAGAGAGTTGAGTAGAGGGTGTTGCAGTAGAAGGATAGTGGTAGGTGAAAGAGAAAAGTAAAAGAGGTCTGTTGCTACAGGAGGATGGGGGTGCAATGTAGAAGGATGGGTTAAAATATCACATCAAGAAGGTTAGAGTGAAGCCAAGTGGAGTAAGTAGAGGTTGTTGTGGTAGAATGATCGTGAAAAAGGAAGGCATATGAGGGGTGTTGTTATAAGAGGATGGGGGTGTGTAAGGTAGAAGGACGGGTTAAAATATTGCATTGCAAAGGTTAGAGTGTAGCAAAGGAGAGTGGATAGAGGGTTTTGCGGTGGAAAGATGGTGGTAGGTGAAAGAGAAAGCTGGGTGATGATAGAGGAGAAAGGGTGTAGATATCAAGGTGGATAACATGGAAAAAATGAGGAGTGTTTAGGGATGTTATGATAAAAGATTGAAAGCAAGACTGAGGGAGGGAATAATGGAAAAGGAATAGAGGGATGGATTTGGTAGCAGGTGTCATGGTCGGGGGGTGAAGGGAAATTCGTGGATTAGAGGTGTTGTAGTTGAAGGATGAGAGTGGGTGAACAGGAGTAGAGAATGTTGTGATGAGTGGATGAGAGTTGGGGTGAGGAGGAAAAGGGAGTAAAGAATTAGGAAAGCAGTGGGAGTGAGCTGAAAGGGATGGGGAAGAGTGAGGTAAGGGGGTTGGAGGAAAGGCAAATAGGATGTTTCGTAGTAGAAGGTTTAGAGTAGAGCTAGGGAGTAGGTGTTGTAGGAAGGCAATGGCTAGTGAAAGATTAGTGGAAGGTAGGTCAGGATAGAGGCTGGTGGATAAAAAGGGAAAGAAATGGAGAGGGAATTTTGGTAGCGAGTGTTATTAGATAAAAGGTATTGAGAAAAGGAGGTAGGGGACGGAGAATGTGTGGGAGCGGAGTGTTGAAAGGTTGCATTGCATTTGGAGAGGATGGAAAAAGGTCCAAAGCAAGATAAAAGGAAGGAACAAATAAAGTGTCATAGTGGGAGAATGATAGTAGGTAAACTGGTGGTGTGGAGTGAATGATTGGACAATTGATGGGAGATCTTGAGGATGTGGATTGAGTTTGGTCTCACTACAGTAGATAGGAGAAATGATTAGACAATGGAGAAAGTGAAGCACAAGAAGTAAGAATAAGAAAGGTTGGAGTGGCATATTTGAGTGAGGTGGTTGTCACAGCATGAGGGTGAAGAGTTGGGCAATGGGTGTTACAAGAGAGGGGAAAAGAATGGGGAACCGCAAGGAGAGAGAGAAGGGCAGATTGAAGGGCAGGGAGTGTACAGGAGGAAGGTAATAGGGAAGGTGGGTGAGGATGAAGCAGGAGAAAGAAGGGAAATGGATAACAAGAAAAAGGTGGGATTGGATAAGAGATGTTGTGACAGGGTGTATACACTAGGAGATGTTGATAGCTCAGAGACATGTATATTCAGTAAGGCCAAAACCAAAACCATTAAGCAACCAAAACTATAAAAAAAAAAACCAAGAAAAAGGTTAGGGTTCAGGTTTTAACAATTTTAAGTAGGGTTTAGTATTTGTTGTTGATGAAAGAACTGGTCTTTGTTTACCAAAATCTGAATGAGACATAAGCAAGCTTTTGCCATCATGCTAACAAAGACTAACCTCAAGCATCAATGTTGTCATAGATCCACTCTAACAAACAAAGAGTTTCTATATACCAAAAGGCAGAAACGGCCCTTCAAAATTCAGAAGGTAAAATGCGTTTTGTATGTTATTTGAGGATACTATAGATTCTTTGTTAGCATGTATAAGGAAGTTGTTATCTAAGCATCTCTGTGAAGCATATATAATCCCAAATTCTGAAAGTCCGACTACCCTAGTTCCAATAAGCCTAGAAGCTAAGAAGTTTTTTAATCATCAAAAGTTGTGGTGTGTGCTTCAAAAGTAGCAAAATTAATTGTTCAAATACTCTAGTACTACCAAGAAGATATAAATAACCTCCCTATTGTTAACCATTTTCACATAGCACCACTGGACAAAGAACAATTGGTATAAATAAGATTGATGATACACCGTGTTAGGTTTGCCAAGTCAAAGGATTAATAAGAGCTAAACTTAGATTAAATTGTGAATCGATGCATTCGAAGTAAAAACTTGCTTTGTGATCGAGCTGTGAGATGCTCTTGACATACGCGCTATGAGAAACTTTGAATTGAATTGTGAGAGGCTGTGTCCTCAGTCAATGACAATTTCTTGCGTAGGTTGACAGCTCTGTAAGGGGATTATGCAAAGTTACTATTAAATTCGGATACCTTGGTATAAGCAGGGTAAGAATCAGATAATCATAAGATCTTGTCTGTAATCATTTTGGAAGTAAATATCAAAAAATTAAGATTCATGGTTGATCGTTACGAAAAGCCCATCGAGATTGTGATATGAAATCGTAGGATCTTAATACACTAAATCTTGGGATGCACTATAAATAACACTATTTTCAAAAAGATAAGAACTAATATTTTTTTTTCACTATATTCTGTGTAACTGACTTGAGGGTCGGAGTGACTTTCGTCAGAAAATTTTCAGCGGTCTTTTTTACTATTTTTTTCTTATTGTAGATTAACAGAAGGATAGCATAGTTGATCAAGATCTTAAGGAGCCTCTTAAGCCAAAATCGATGGCGAAACAGATTCCGTCAATATTAATGCTTTCATTAAAATTTACTCCGTTTCTTTTCCTAGCTAGTTTAAGAGGTCTTCGACAATATTTCGATCATGCCTCCTCCTAGAGTAGTACGACCTTTGTTGTCAAAAAATTCACTTGGGGGACAAACGGCTCCAGCGTAGATGAAATCTCATAATTTATCTAGTGGATCGAGTAAGTTGGCTTAATAAGCCAACTCGGTGGCTTGACCATAGCAATAATCTCAAAGAGTCCCTTTACAGATGGTACCTGAGGTACCTTCAGGTCTCTCTAACTCGGTAAATCAACATGAGTTTCAGATCTTGGCTATCGTTGTCTAACAAATGATGCAGCTACTTGAGATTCAGACATAAACTATGCAAAACCTATAAGTTCGATAGTATAAAATCAAGTTCAAATGATGCAGTCTCCATATTCATTATACTCAGTAGTAAGCTCAAGCTCAAGGTCCGGCTCTAAATTGAGGTGCCACACTGAACGAGCAAATACGAGTCGCACTATCATATCATGAGTCATGCACGCCCTAGTGGATATCGTCACCAAAGTCATTAGAACTCCTCGGTCATGGCCCCACTTTTGTATCAAGCATCGAGGGATTTTGATGGGTATGACCCCATATATGATTCAATTGATGAGATCACATATTGTACACACATTAGCCGAGTTTCAACTAGAGTTAAATTAGGTGCTCGAGGGAGGTTATGTCACATTCAAGTTGGGAACTATTAGGGGCACCGGCTCACCCGAACTAGGTGAGATATAAGTTTCTTAATACCTGAGATAATACACTCTTTTGTACAATTGAAGTTCTGATAACTTCATTACAAGATGTATGATAGCTTAAAGAGCTAGTAGATTATATTAGTACATTTAGGAACGTCATGATTTTACAAGGAATATGAGATTTTAATATATATCAAGTATTTCTTTTAATATTGCAAGGTTTGACTCAAGTTTAGTACTTCAGACTTTTGAGATATTCCATCATTTGCTTCAATGATTTGACAGACAGGTTTATACAATAGTTCGTCTTGCTTGTAGCTTGGTGTAAATAATCCTCTATATTATTAACACTGAAGCAAAAAAAGGGCAAAAATTTTGGGGAGTATTTGACTCTGTTTAATAAATCTCGGCTTGAGGTTATCGAACTGGACGACTTTATCCTCCTTGCTATTGCAATCAATAAAATATGATAAGCTCGAGTTACTTATGAGATGACTTGCTGACTTCTCAAAAATTTAGTAGAATTTATCCAATTACTGAGAGCACATTGATGTCAAAAATGTAATCTCGGCTAAAAGAAAATTTGAAGGTAGCAACTGGACAAAGAAAGAACTTTGAAATGTCAAACTCCCCGAAGTAAAAAAGCAGAGAATTGAGTAGAGGGAGCATAAACCCGAGGTTCAGGCTTAATACACCACTGAATAACTCGAGATTCAAGATTTTTGCTCAGATTGAATACCAAGACTTCTTACAAAGGTCCTTATCAATTCACACTACTTGGCATAATTTAGACAAATTAAGGTCTTGCTATTTCCATTGAGAATATGGTTATAATACTGAAGAGTGCAGATACCTCAAAAATGAAGTTAAAAGACTAATCAAGGAGGGGCACTTTGGACGGTTTATTTGTCGAGGTGAATGAGTTGAAGAATCTCGCGTGTGGGAACCTTGTCTGTGGACCTATCCTCCAAGACGTCCTATCTCCGAGTTGCATAACTCATTAGTAAAAGACTTTAAGATGATCCTAACAAGTCTACTAACTTAAAGGGAAATCTTGGTGTCGACTTGCAAATGCTGAAACATCACTAAGGGGGCAAGAGGAGGTGAAGGGGGAGACGAAAAGATAGCACTCCGAAACCCCACATCGAGATATAGTCTTTTCTATGAAGGATTTGGAAGGAGTTTCTATTCTTCACAATGATGTACTAGTAATTTTGGTAATTATGAACTATATTACATATTGTGTCATGGTGAATACGGGAAGCTCGATAAATATTTTATTCACGTAAACTTATGATCAAATAAAGACTGAGCAGAAGCTAGAGCCGTATGTTGAGATCTTCACAGGATTCATGAGAGATTCGGTTACTTCAATCGACATAATCGATTTACTTCTTATAATTGGAAAGAATCCTAAGAGCACTATAATTAAATCAAAGTTTGTGATGGCTCGGATGTGCTCGGCGTACAACATAATATTGAGTCGTTCAACGCTCAATCAACTCCAAATGATAATATCAATTTTTCATTTATTTATAAGATTTCAAACTAAAAATGATACGTGAAACATTGGGTGATCAAAATCTTGGTAAGAAGTGAGGCAATTTATTGGTGGAACAATTTTGACCAGAAGAACAAAGGTTTGGCTATACAGATTGGAAATAAGCGGAACAGTATTTTTAACTCCTCAACTTGAGTGACAGAACAGAGCATCCAAGAACTCCTGGAATCCATATCTTTTGCTTCAGAATCTGATATGATTGCAGCTTTATCCAAAAATCTGTACGATAGTGCAATGGGTTTAATAATTGTTGTATCTCATCCTATCATCAAGATATGGTTGTACAAAAGAAGCAAGCTAAGTGACCGCTTTTGTTTTACCTGAATTCATCAGTATGCGCTAGTTTCTGAATTCCCTTAGCATTAATGTTATCCTCTTCCACCTCATGCAAAAGTCTGCCATCAGAAGGGACCTTCAGGTTTAGCTTTCTGAAAGAAGCTACGAGAACCTGCATAACTCTCTTCAATGGACTACCTGCTGGTTCTCGAAGCCTATAAGTTGGTGTACCAATGAGGAAGCATCCGAAAGCTAAAACCATAGACATTGTGGCAACTCCATATCCAATTGCCCAATCTACATTTTGTTGTATCCACACAATTATAGTACTTGAGGCAAGAGAGCCAACATTGATGAAGAAATAGAACCAGTTGAAGAAAGATTCCTTTTTCTGGGTCTCTATTGGGTTCTCATCATCAAACTGATCTGCACCAAGAGGCAGCATCGATGACTTGACTCCACCACTGCCAAAAGCTATTAGGTACAAGCCAAAGAAGAATACAAACTTTTGTGCTTCAGTTGCTGCAGGGCATAGATTTCCCTCACACAGTGGTGGTGGCTTCAAAGATGGAAGTGAGGCTGACATTGCTACAATTCCCATACCCTGTGACAGTGAACAAATTTACGATCATAAGATAGGTTATCATAACCCTAAGGGCCATTGAGGAGAGAATGGAAATATAGTGGAAATAGCATACAAGAATATACATCAAAGAGGAGAATAAGATCATCTTATAGCCTCCCAAGTATGAGTCTGCAACGAGAGCTCCAAGGAATGGTGTGAAGTAGCCTGTTCCAGTCCAAGTTGTGATGCTTGTCACGATTGATGCATTGCTTTCGTGAAGAGTGCTGCTAAGGTATATCACAAGATTGGTGGCAATGCCATAAAACCCCACATTCTCCAAGCAAACAAATCCTGCATGGAAAGAAAACTTCTTTCACTTGTTTACAACAGCTGACCTGTAATCCAGGCACATCAAGTTTGCCGGTTATACTTCCAGGAAAAAATCACTAAGTTTGCTTGATATCTACACAAACCAGATCAAACCTACATTATATCCCAGGAGATCTAAGCACTAAGTTTTTCCCTTTTATTAATGACAAGACACCTTTTTCCTTTTATCAAAAAAGGTTTTTTTAAACTATCAAACGAATAAAAAGTGCACAAAAAACGCAATACTGGTTTATTAATCCTAAATACTTTGATGTCAGCTGGCAAGTTGCAATATAGGGCCAAATCTTATGACAGAGAAATGGTTGTATTTCTTATCGGTTTCAGAAATTTTTTGTTTGAACTTGCTGATCCATAAGCAAAATAAGGATTTTGAAAGTCGTCTTCCAACTGGCATGAAACACAAATGGCAAAACATGTTATTACCTAAAATTGCGACCGAAGCTCGCCAGTCACTTGTTTTACAACTCCGCGAGCAACTTGGAACGTCCACGCTGCTATCGCCATCGTCCTTCGCCTTCAAACCATCCTGCAAAGCAAATGCCTCTATAAAAACTCCCTCTTTCTCTCTCTCTCTCTCTTTCTATCTCTCACTCGCAAAATACTATCCGAGAGGTATTCGATCGAATATCAAAGTAGAAGATTGCAGCCATACACTCGACAATTCCTCCATTAGAAACTCTACTCAAGAAAACAGAAGCCTGAGCGAAAATATCGGCGACAAGAATCACCTCAAGATGGGCAAGGACGGGCAGCAAGCTTTCGTGCTCCATGGACTCTTTTCTCTGCAGAAGCTCAGCTCGGCAGCTGCCGGAGGACAGCATCATATATCGGCCACCGCTTGCTTGACGCCCATGCGTCATTTAGTCAGCCAATTTAATGTTACGTGGCTGTATTCATATCTTCCACGTCAGGGAGTTGACAATGGAGACCAGAAACGTCAACGTGTAACTGATTCCAGTCAACAAAGCTATATATATTTGCATATACCCGCTTACAATAAACACAGTAATTATTTATGAAATTTTTTTATATATTTTAAGAGAAAACTTAAATTATATTTATATCTTTTAAAAAATTATAATTATTCTTTATTTTTAAAAAATTAATTTTTTAGATAAATATATCTACTGCTGGTCTTTGTTAGTGTTTGTCTAAATTAGGATAAATTCAATACAAAATAATGAAATAATGATAAAATAATAAAAAATTCAAAGGCTAATATAATAAATATCTATATATAAATTAAATTAATTTTTTATAAATAGAAAAGTAATTATAATTTTTCAGGGAGTATAAATATCATTTTGATTTTTAAAAATATAGCATCAATTTTTTTCTAGATCTTATGGGACAAAATTAAATAAAGATCTCAATAAGAAAATATATAATCATGTGTCTTTGGTACAAACATTGTTTAATGTGGAGCCCACGATTATTTCTTGAAAAAATGATATATTTATTTGGGATTTAACAGTTCAATAATTTATATTTTAAGTTAAAAAATGTTAGTGCCATTTGCAAATAAATACTAAAAGAGTTTGAGGTTGAAGTTGAAATTTGAGAACATATTGGGAGTTCTGTGCAAAAATCCCTATCTGATTGTTATCCAGTCCTGCGTTGCGCTGGGGATCGTGCCGGAGAAAGCGACTCGTTGGAGATGCCGCTGGCGGTGATCTTCCCCGACAGCGAAGGCAACATTCTCGTCTAGCGGTGAGTCTCCTCTCTTCAGATCTCAATCCTTAACGCCGATGCACTTGGATTCCTGTTCCCATGGAGATTGCGCTACGGTTTTGGTGGATTCGTTATTCTTTTTTGATCTTCGTTCTACGCGCTCATTCCCATTTGGATTGCTCTTTTCATTGAGGAATTTATAATTCGTTGCTTGATTTCGAACTATTTTTCTTGAATTCCAACTGCTTCTGCATGAATTGCATATAATAGCTAATGAATTCTCATACGCATGTCCATTGTCCAGGCTGTGACTTAGATCATTTTCTTTCTTCTTCTTGTGCAGAGAAAAAAAGGAGATTTCAATTCAAATGGGACAGTTATGAAAGATTTCGGATTATTAGGTCTCAGAAGTTCTAGTCCCAACAGTTTAAGTACGGTAAAAATTACTCAATTTTAATGGAATAGGTGTCTTTACCCAATTGTGTTTCCATGGAAAATAAGCCTTCTCTTTGATTGGCATGAAATTTGCCATATCTATTTGAAACTTGGTTTTGCATGCAATCACAACTGTTGCTCAACAAACTATGAAAAAATTGGAGTTCTTGTTCCCCAAGATCGCCAGTTTCATGTTATTCTCAGCGCTTTTTTGTATTCCATCTAGAAGTGCTAATTCTGAGTGTTTGTCTTCAGATTTTTATTATTTCTTCATTCTTTTTCACTTGCTAATGTATAATTTTCACTAATGTATGCGTGGTGTATGGTTTGATGGCCAATTGATGGTTTCCATGATCATATGTTCATTCACGAGTGATATGTAGGTCATATAGATGTTATCGAGTTGAAGTCGGTTGGCTTTTAAGATTTGATAGAGAAAGAGCTGTGTCCAGGCAAATATTATTGGCCTTGGTTTGGGACTTCATTTTAGAAGCCCCGACTCAAAAAACATGAAAGAGCGTGTCATTCCTCAACCAATCTCTTCTTCCTCCCACATTTCATGCTTGAATGTCTGCCACCAGAAAATCTCAAATTTACAATGGATTCCCAAGATTGCTTCCTTCTATGTCTAAGTATAAAAGATGTGATGCAGTATGTGCATATATGTTCGTCCTGAAATTGAAAATTAAAACTTTAATATAAACTTTTTTTCTATTCGGATGAGTGACCCATATTGATAAATTAGAAATCGGGCTCATTTTCCGTTCCCGATAGGTTAGGAGTATCACATGCATCTCACATGAAAAATTGATGAGTAGGCATATATAGAGGCATATATAGCGGGCTACTTAGCATTTTTCCAATCACTCCTCGGTTCGATTTTGCTGCAGAGAAATCAAAGCTCCTTTCCTAATTCTCGTAATTTTTCTTGGGATCCTTAAGTAAATATTAGGTCGAAGTCAATTAAGAGGTGATTATTAAAATAAAAGATTATTTTATGGAAGACCACATCAGCGCATCGAGCCATGTCCTAGCAGCTCGGTCTGATTAAAATATTTTTTTCTTATAAATTAAGTTTGGAAGACAATAACTCAAAAATAAGATCATAAAATGTCTTTTGTCCTATAGTTCAGAGACTATTCAGATAGATTGTGCCCTGAACCGAGATTGGCTTCGCTTGCTCTGACTTATATGAATCAATGTTTTAAATATTGGCCGAAATCGAAATATTTTGATCGAAACGTTTCGGAGTTTTTTAGTTTTGATTTTAGTATTGTTCACATTTAGATATGATATTTATTTTTTATATTAATTTTATATCAAAATTTTTATTTAGCTTAAGTGGTTAAAGATTTAAAACTCTTCCAAAAATATAAAGGTTCAAATCTCTTTTGTTACAAATTTTATTTTTTCATATTTAAAATATTTTTTAATTCAAATTTTTTTTATTTAATAATTTTTAAAAAATATATGTATATAAATTATTTTTCACATTTTTCTATATTTTTTAATATTTTAAATTTAAAGTCAAAGTTTAGTAAAAAAATTTAAAAATAATTTGACCGAAACCGAAACGGAAATGGTTTCGGCCAAAACGATCAAAACAATCAAAACACATCGGTTTCTTTGGGTGCCAAAATCGATCCCGAAACTGAAACTTAAAACCTTAATATAAACCTTTCTTTTGTTCGAATGAGTGACCCGTATTGATAGATCAGAAATCGGGCTTATTTTTTGTCCAACTCGGACTCGAGTTAGGGCTCATTTTTCGATAGGTTAAGAGTATTGCATGCATCTTACATGAGAAATTGATGGGTAGGCATATATAGAGGCATATATAGCGGGCCACTTAGCATTTTTCCAATCGTTTCTCGGTTCGATTTCGTTGCAGAGAAATCAAAGCTTCTTTTTTAATTCTCATAATTTTTCTTGGGATCTTCAGGTAAATATTAGATCGATGCCAATTACAGCATCATTCTAGTTTTTGATTCCGAGAGAGATTTTTTTTTTTGCTCCGATTTTCTCTTCGGTTGATTGCAATGAATTCTTTTTTCTGTTTTTTTTTACCATATTAGTCCGTATTAATGATCATAGAGATGTTTAGGGTGGGTTTGCAAACTTATTTTCAATCGTGTTCCTCGTTTCTATCAACTATAGGATTCGAGGATTTTGTTTTTTCTTTCATTTTTCTTTACTTACGCTTCTATTTTCAGTTCCATTCGACTTCTATTGTCGCCAAACGGGCGATCTTTTTTGTGGATTATCTTGGACTGTTTTTAGAAATAGTGATTTCATTTTTGATGTGTCAAATGATCTATTTGTATGAGAATTGCATAATATTTCGTTGGTGGTAAATATGCTAGGCCGTAGAAGTTTGAATAGAATTCGTAGGGTTCATGAGTATGGCCCGATTTTACTTTTAATTATGGATTATATTTATTCTGATCAGATTAGGGTTTGAGAGTTGCTGAGGATTTTTACCTCATTGTTTAGGTGAATTAACTCCATTCTGAAACCCTTTTGTTGTTTGATTTGCATAAATTGTGTCAGTGGGGATGATTCTTGAGGGAATTTTGAGTTGATAATTTTATGATGAGTTTTACCATGGTTTATGATTATTTATCTAGTTTTCTTTCTGCATTTTTTTTGTTGAATTCTAAACTAGGCAAAAAAACATAGCATATTATTATGTATCTTCGAGGACTTAAAATTTGTATACTAATTTTTTGCATTTTTTGGGAAAGTTGTAGTATTATTAATGATTTCATAAATGGAAGGGAATTTCCTCTACAAGAATAAAAAAATCAATCAAATTACGAGAAACTTATTAAAGTGCTTCTTTAGTGGTTAACTTTCATATGTCTATATTTCTAGAAATAGCTTTGCCTTCTCTTAGAATGCGATTAACATAAACAAAGATATTATGATTTGCGTGTCAAACATGCATGAGTACAACATCTATGGGATAACTTCTATCTTGAGATTTATTTATAGGTTTCATGCAATATTTGCAATCCCTCTTGATTTGCAATTGAATGTACAAATCAATTGTTTTTTTTCAGATTAGCTATATACTCTATCGTGATACATGGTACTTATCTAGGATCTCTAACACAAGTGTGTCTCTAATTCCATAGAAATTACTTATATATACATATTAAAATTTTGTAAAATTTCATGCACCAATCTTCATGTAAATTTCATGTAAATTATGCATCTCTAACTTTTTTTAAATTTTACATAAGAAATGATGGCCACCGAAGGTGTGCCGGTGAAGAACTTAGAGGCAAGTCCCAAAGATGCCTCGAAGGAGACTGTCTTGAATGATGCAACTGCCACAAAGAAAATAGTACTTCAGACATCTGATGGGGAGGAATTCAGTCAATATATAGATCATCGATAATGATAAAAAACATTATTGATGATGGATGTGCTAATGACTATGTGCCACTTCCTAACTTGACTGGTCTGGTGCTTTCCAAGGTCTTGGAGTACTGGAGGAACTACATGGGGAAAAATGATGCAGACGAAGAGAAAAAGTTCAACTATGAATTTGTGAAAAATGCTACAAGAGATGAGTCGTTTGATCTCATCATGGCTGCCAACTACCTCGACTGCAAGCCACTTCTCAGTCTCACATGCCAAATAGTAGCGAACACTATCAAGGACTTCAGTGTGGAGCAAGTGAGGGACTACTTTGGGCTCGAGAATGACTTCACTCCTGAGGAGGAGAAGGCTATCCGGGATGAGAACAAATGGTGTTTTGAATCTCTGATAGTTAATTTGATTAGCTACTAGTTGTGTTCTTTCGGTGGTTTTGCAATTTCAAATATTGTGCTTTTTGAACGCCGTTAATCAATGTATCTTTTCAAATATTGAAACTCCAATTGGACCATGAAATTCCTAGTCTATATCATTTTTATGTATTGTTGGAAAAAATACTTGGGCAAATTGTTTTTTATATCAAATCCAGGTGGTTGCAGGATTTTTTGTTGTTGTTGTTGTTCTTACATGCAGGACATCTTGTTTCCGTTCTTAGTATAAATATCACATTAGATGCAATTTCAACTAATATTCCTTTACAATTAGATCACTTCACCAACCAATATGGGCATCATGACTTTGTTGATTGACGAATTAGAAGTGTATCCCAGCCTCTGGTCAACATTCAGGGCAATCCAACCAAAAAGGATGGCTGAGTTCGTGAACATGGACTGCAACATGCTGTTTAATACCTCAATGCATAACTGAAACTATAGGAGAGATTCCACATTTTAATTTGTACAACTAAATCAAGCTCTGCACCATATCATACTTGGATGTTTTTAGTTCAAGATAGAAGAGCATGAACAAGATGCCCCTCGATATCATTTCAACAAGCAACCAACTCTCTAACTACAAAAAAAATATGACAAGCAAACAACTCCACCACAACCAAAAGTACTAGGCCAATCTGTGAACCTTGATCAAAGGGCAATTGCTCTAGAAACAGCACACCTTGCGGACATTTTCCTATTTAGGAACCACCTGCTTGACGCTCTTCATCGATTTAGCAACATTGCAATTTACCTGCCACAGGTGCCAACTTACAATTAAATGTTCAAGATTCAACCATCAGCATTAAGAAGTCTTAAAAAAAATGCAATTTGTATGAGATAAAAGATTATCATGAGTACACCACACGTAGGACATGGTTCTAAATTTTGATATACAAACCCTGACTTCCAGACATTTGAAAATATATTACAAAAACTATGTTAGCAAACATGAGTTGAAGTCATTTAATCACTCGTCTATAGCATACATGAGCTGGTTGTCATGTAATAAAAAGTCAAGTTATTAAATTAGAAATATTTGTTCCTTTCTCCAGCCATAAGTGAAACCTGTAGCTAACGCCTTTTTTTCTAATAAAATAATCGATTTAGGTATAATTTAACACAAGATAGCTTATAATTTTAGTATCATGTAATAAAAAGTCAAGTTATTAAATTTGAAAGATTTGTCCCTTTTTCCATCCAAGTGTGAAACCTGTAGCTAATATCTTTTTTTCTAACAAAATAATCGATTTAGTTATAATTTAATACAAGATAACTTATAATACATATATGAATTGGTTCCATATAAAGTTTGAAATTCCATTTTTCATATGTTATAGTGGCAGCATTCATGCCCTTACAATGTATTGCCGAATATTTCTATGGTGGAGGAATTAGTATGGGATACAACATCCTCCTTATCTATCCATTCACAGAAAGCATAAATCACTTCTTAAGATGAATAATTATGGTATATCCAAAGTCCAAATATTGATATTGCTACATCAAATCCTATTTAGAGCCAAAGTCTTTCAGTCCCAACTTTCTCTTTTTTATAAGTTATCACCATTTAATGGCAATTCTATTGGTGCATGTGATGTGAACGCCCTTAATCTAAGACGAGGCAGAAATCAAGCAAAACAATGATATTTCTTCCTGCATCATTATAGATCGGAGATGAGACCAACTAAACTAAGATCACATTAATTATCAGAAAAACGAACTAGTGAAAAAGAATGTTTAATGAATTTAATGATATTTTGAGATGATTCTGAATACCTGTAATTACCTAGGGTTTTGAATTCTCAATCGTCGCCATAGGCCAGGAAGCGATACTTCTCCTCATAGGGTCCGTTGAAAAAGAGATCGGCCTCGAACCACTTGGGATAGCGGACGAGATCGCCGGCGAAGAAGCGCATGTACCGGTCGCCGGAAGTGGCGCCCTCAGGGACGACGCGGACCTCGCCGGTGACGACGTAGACGAGCTGGTCCACTTGCCAGTCCCAGGGGAGCCGGCACCGGCCCGTCTTCCAGGTGGACCACCGCTCGACGCCGAGCTCCTCCAGCCGCTGCTTGGAAACCCCGCGCTCCACCCGGACGTTGTAGATCTCCTCCAGCGGCCGCTCGAACCGGGACCGGATTCGGAGGGTGCTTCTCCTCGATGGTGTGCTCCGGCGGCTCTGAGGCGGCCACAAGGTGGTCGGGAAGCCCAGCGAGCCGACGCCCGGCGCCATGTTCACCTTGTTTCGAGAGCTCGGGAGTATAGACTATAGGCTGTGAAGTGTCCAGACTCTGCCGTTCTTTATCCATTTGGATCCATGCAATTAGCCAATTACCATAACGACCCATATTAAATTACATCCATACCCCTAGAAGCCAACCAAAGTTGGGTTCTTTATGTAATCTTCAATTCCTAATCCTAACATTAAACATAATGTTTTCTTTGTATGGCTAAATCCATATGTAGAGATGGTTAAATCCACCCAGTGACTTGTTATTTCATACTACCATCAATTCAGTTATTCTAAGGGTAACGCAAAATATCTAAATAAACCAATTAAACTTTATTATTTTAATTAAAATATCAACTTGTCATGTGAAAATGGAACTAAAAATTGGAAAAAAAAAAAATCTTCAATAAATGTAATTGAATTTTAACGATATCTATTGAGTTTTAACGAAAATATGATATCAAAATTTTAATGTAATGAGTTCCAACAAATCATAATATTTACATGATGATAAATTAGGACATATTTTACTTCTTTATTTTTTACATTTCTCAATGTCTCATAAACATGATGATTTGATATTTGGAATGAAGATAGCAAATTTTTATTAGCTTGATTTAATGATTTGTGTTCCACTTGACATATCTCAATATTATATTCCTAAGGAGTGGATTTTTCAAACTTTATGAATGAATTTAACAATACTTTATAATTTTTTAAATAACATAACTGTATAAAACCAAAGACTCCAAAGCACTATCGTCCAAAAAAAAATGAGCAAAAACTATATAACTAAAAACAGCTCAATTGCCCCTAAAACAGTACAAATTTGTGTTTGCAGTTTCATTGCAAATAATACATGAGGTTATCCCCTCGTATGTAGAAAATTTAAAAAATGGCTACTCAACATAACAACTCTTGTGGTTTATACATACAAAATATGGGTTCTATTGAATAATAAATGTCCATAGGCACTAACTATGATTACTGAAAGTTGAAGAGCTGTCAAAAGCAACTGTAATTGCAGAGTTTCATAGAGCAGCTATTCAACATCATCTAGCTTGTTAATCACCCATAAAATCAACAATTCTCTTTAGTTTCCCTGCATCTTAACCATTCAAACTCGATTAAAAGACATGATTAAAATCTGGTCTAAAAGTGGTTAACCTCAATATCCCATGGATGAGGTGCCAACTGAAGTAGCGCGTCCAGATGCCTGTAGCTCTTTCAATGTGCTTGCAAGCCAATCTAAGCCCTCGTAGAGACCATCACCCTTGAGCGCACAAGTTCCTTGAATATGCCATACCCTATTTCTTAATTCATATAGACCTAGGCCCTTACATATCTCCATAGGAGTCATTGCCCCTTTCTGAATCAAATATTAAATTTTGCAGTTCTGTTAGAAAAACAGATAATCTATAACATAAAACTATGTATTTAAAAAAACTTTGAAAATATCTCTTTTATAGCCAAATATATTATCAGTATTATCAGATATATTCGTGCAACGACAATGAAGTTACTAGTTTGGGCCTAAACATCATAACTAATATATTCAACATACTGTTCCTTGATTAGTCAAATTAGGGACTTATTTGATACTAGTTGAATGGTCAGTAAAGATAGTGAATTTTCTGTTTAAAAGCGATGCAATGGTATCCTCATAATGGACGAAAACAAATAAGGAATGACCTAAAAAAACCTAAGAAAAAAAAAGACCAAAATGGACACAGTTGTTATAAGTCGACTTTTCTTTTTACAATCAAGCGGGTATACTTCATTCTGAATCATATTTTCCACCTTAAAGAAGACATAAGAACACCAAAATTATGATGGATTTGATAATGTTAAGTATAAGAAAATAACTGGGCAACATAACAAAAGATCACTAAAAAAACCTGTTAGCCCGTTTGTTTTTTCCTTCAATCAATCAACTCCACATGAATTGAATTTAGCATTTAGCATGTAAAACTAAATTTACACATGAAAAAAGAGCAATGCAAGACTTGCACACTAATAACACTATGGCCTTTGATTAATTTCAACTTTTTAGCAAGACAAACATTTGTACTTTTAGAACAAAAAAAAAATTGTATTTCAGGGGATTCTACAACCTGAAGATGCCAGTCAACATACCATGTCTTGTTTGTTAGCAAATACCAATATGACATGTTCAACATGAAGGGATCCCTGATTATGGCCTGAAAGAAAAAGATGAGAGGAAACTAGACAAAGTGATATGTAACAAATACAGTTTAGTTAGAATGTTCATCCACTATTTGGATTCCAGGAGTAGAAAGTGAAACCTGAAATTCTGCCCTTGCCTTTCCAATCCTTTCTCTGTCCAAAGAATCAACGACGTTGATCTACACTTGGAAAATAAATAAAATAAGGATGTATCAACAAAGAGCTGCTAGCTTTAAAATCCACAATGCCATCCTTTTTACTAAAACGTAACTTGTCACACAACATCATGCAGCAAGACAAATGTTAGTAACGCATTCACTTTGACATAGCCAGTAAGCACATAGAATTTCAACCATGATCTCATTTAACCCATCAGAAAAAAAATCCGAAGGATGTACAGAAAAAAATACTATGTAGATTTTTAACATGGTGAATACTCACAAGACCATCTGTGTTACTGAAGTAATGCCTCCACAATGGCCTGAGTTTTTCTTAACCACCAACATCCCACACTGTGAACATCACATTTTTATACTGAACTTTTTCTACATTGAAGCCTACAATAATAAAAAGATCGGCCAGAAACTTCAGTCCGCTGGCAGATCCATTGCTACTGTAAGAAAGAATAGAAGCACAATAATTTCAAAGAATGATAAGCATTGAGTAGATATAGCTTATCTGAAGTTTTCAAGTGGAGAAAGGCAATTTGGCACAACTAAGATAATCTAAAATAGTAATACAACAACAGCAAAACATTTATTGTTGAATGCATGGTAGCTTGAGTAAATGAAATTGATAAGAAAACCCTGCCATAAATAAAAAGATACCAATTGTGGGAACTGTTGACAAAACCTCTCCGATGTGCAGCTTGTATAGTATGGTTGTTTTGCCAGCTGCATCTAGCCCCAGCATCACAACCTAAGGCAGGCCAATTAAAAAAATATGACTTATAATCTAAAGAGAACGCACTTATTAAATATCAGATGGCTCATGCAACACAAGGAAACAAACAGAGATTGTCAAATAACTGGAGCACAACTTCTTAACAATTAAATGGTCAAATGTGATCCAAGAGGGTTGTTAGCATGGTTACTAACAATCCTCACAAATTTTCTCTCATTTTTCTTAAAACCTAGTATTTTGACATCCAACCTGACATGTTAATAGGCAAAACAAAGCAGAAAGGTTCAGTAAAACTAAGACCCACCGGATGTCATATTCTCCAAACACATAATTCATCACTATATTCAGTAGAAACTATTTGAAAACCCCAATTAAGGTCAATTAAAGATCCCACTCACATTTCACTCAAAGAACCAAAATTTATGTTTTTAATAAAAAAGAAGATCTCCGCAACATATCTCCAAAACATGACACTTCCCACGAAGACATTACCAAATCCAATCAGACAGACCACCGGTAATCCAGACAACATGAATCGACTCAAAATTCTCAAAATTAACAACTCTCGACCAAGGAAAACGAATCCAAGCCACACTCAGAAGAATACGAAATCGAAAAAGAAAACATAGAATAAACATATGAGGGGACACCTGCATCTCTATGTTGCCGAAGAAGCTATCAAAGAGCTTCCGAAACGTCTGCCCCATGTTCGATCTCTGCCCTAATTTGCAGCTCTATCAGCTCCCAAGCGCCCCCAAATCCTAAATCCGTCGATCTCCTCTCGAGGAAAGGAGACCTCTTCTTCCTCGCGTCGTCTTCCCGTTTCTTTGCATTTTGACCATAAGAAACCAGATTTTGCTGATGTACAGCAGGGTCCGTTCTCCCCGTCGTGGACCGCTGGATCACCGCTTCTAAAATAGATGGTCGGCTCGGATTAGACAAGTATTTTTACAGATTACCCCTCTTCTGGACTTATTTACAAAAAAACCCTGAGGCTCCAAAGCATTAGTAAATATTCCACCAACCCCCAATTGCCCTAGTTTAATTAGGTGAACAGCACACGCGTCCATTTTCACTTTTCACGTATAAAATCCTCAGGTCTTCAGAATTTATGTATAAACTCTTGAAATTTATTTACAACTTCAGTTCCCCATCGACCAAAGAAATAATGTTTGTACCCAAAAAAAGTAAAAAAAAAGAAAATTCAGGTTACCAACACAAGTTCTTCGATCTGTAGTCCTTTGCAAAAGCGAGATAGATGCCGAAATGCACTGCACTAATGCATGCCATTGCCCAGAAGAAGCAATCAGGCTGGCAAACGTTCGGGTAATCCGGCAGCCACCCCGGACTGGCTCCACTGTTTGTTACAACTTGAACAAATTTGATGATAATAAAGATCAAGTAATTGCCAAGAGAAAGTGTAATCACCCGTTACTTTATAACGGTCGATTACTCAGGTCCATAACCCACAATTCAATAACCGCTTCTATTTATAGACAGCAACCATCTACTAAACCCTGACGGATCGAGAGCCGGTTTGAAGGAGGAGAGAGAGTCAAGAAACGATCGTTGGAAAGGCTTACGGGGTGGCAAGAAGATTTGGGACGATCATTATCGAGATTAGAGATCGGTTGAGTTATTTTCATCCGTTTTCTCTTTATCTCTATTCCTGAAACAAGTTCATATTGAATAATCGGTAAACTTAGTGGCCCTCGTGATATTTAGGAGGATGATGATAACTTAGATCTAAGCAACACTGAGTAGAGTTTAGATATGTCTAATTTTTGATGTGTTATATCGATCTATAATATGTTTTGAGAATAAAAAGATTAGAGGACTAGATTTGCAAAATCCCCATCTCCCTCTCCGATCAGTGTCTGCTGCTCTCCGGCGACCGGCAGTGGAGACGGCGGCGTGCGCGGCGTGGTACGTCGGCGTGCGGTGCGGCGGCGGTGCGGCACCGCTGCACGCAGGCATCGTGCGCAGGCAGCATGAGACCCGGCGTCAGCACGACTCTAGCACAGGACTCGGCGTCGGGAGCGGCCGGTGGCGTGTGCACGACAACGCGGGCCGGAGTTCAGCCAGCGCGGATCTGACAACGTCGGAGGCGGTGGCCTGGCGGCAGCCGTGGCCCAGCGGAGACGGCGGCGTAGCGGCGTGGCGGCGTGGCAGCGTGGCGGCCTGGCGGCCTGGCGGCGATGGCGACAGTAGATTTAGTTTTAGGGTAGGGAAGAAAACGATTGGTTTTGGTTCTGGTTTAATTTAAAGTTGGTTTTGGATTAGGTTTAGTTTAAAGTTGGTTTTGGTTTTGGGTTTAGTTTAAAGTTAGTTTTGGTTTACATTGGTTTAAAGTCGATTTTGGTTTAGGCTTGGTTCAGAATCGGTTTTGGTTTAGATTCTGGTTTTGGAATTGGTTTGAATCGGGCTTGAGGTTAATCAAATTAATGTTGAGATGAATGGTTTAGGTTAAGCAAAGTAATCTGAATTCATGATTTGTTTCATTGAAATGAGTCTGATTATTATGTTGGAATTGAAATTGATTGAAGATTAGATTGGAGGAATTTAGTAAGATTGATTAAATTGACTGATAAATTGATTTGGGCTTGGGATAATTGATTTATAATTGTGTTGAAATTTGATTGAGATACTTAAATCTCATTAAGAATGAATTTGTAAGATGGGATCAAATTATGACTTGTTTGAAAATCGACTGAATTGGTTATGACCTACAAACTTGAAGGACTAATATGTGATTCAAATTGTATTGGGGACTTTTGTGAAGAATATACTGTAAGGACTAAATTTGGAGTTATCAAGGACTTGGGTGATAAATTGTTGGATAAATGGTTGTTAATGATAATCTGATAATTTTGAGGTTCATAATATAGAATTGATGAAAATTATTTATCTTGATGACGGAGTTGTAATTTGAAATGATATAGGGACTAAATTGCATACATTTGAATAGTCATAACCTTCTCATTGAGATCCGATTATGATGGTCTAAGAGTCGTTGGACTTGGTTTTTCATGCTGATTCTATTGGTGGTCTCAAATCCTTCCTTTGACGATGTCTTCTAGTTGGATAGTCTGATTTGTGATCGAGTCGACTCCCTTCTATCGCTTGGTAATCTTGACTCAATATTTATTGTGGCTGAGCCTTTGGTATCTTGAGGGACGTATGCAGTGGGACTCTATTTGACTGGTACTAGTCGGCAATTCCCTACTTCTATACGGGATTAGCGAGACTGTCAGACGTGACAGTAGTCAGTCTCCTGAGTTGTAGGGGACGTGATTCGTTGTGTGATTAGACGGGATCACCACTCCATCAGCAGTTGGGAGTGCAGCGTGGTATGACTCTGCTTTGTAGGGAGTCCAGCCACACCCATATACTGATTTACGTGTAGATTGGTTCGACTCTGCTTGGTGGGGGGTGCGACCATCTCCGTAATATCTGTAGGGGAGTTCATAGCTACTATCTCTAACCATTGGCTATCGTGATTGTGATATCTTGTGTGGTCAGTCTCCTAAGTTGTAGGGGACGTGATCCGTTGTGTGACTAGACGGATCACCACTCCATCAGCGGTTGAGAGTGCAGCGTGGTATGACTCTGCTTGGTAGGGGGTCCAGCCACACCCATAAGATATCCTTGTTGATTCATTCCTTGTTGTGGATGTTGGTTTACCTAATCAACATTGTCGTTGTATTATTTTTGTTGCTACTGTATTAATTTTATTGTTGTCACCTAAAAATTGATCTCTCCTACTGTTTGGAGGAGGTAACTCCCTACTGAGCATTCGTGGCTTATTCTTTGATTGTTCCTATCCACAAGAGAGTAGCAGTTAGGCACAGGTGACTACAGTAGTAGAGAGCACATGCGCGGCTACACTTGGAGCTGATTTATTTACATGTTATTCTATTTTTATGTATGAGAAAACTTTTGAGGACTTGAGTATTTCTAGTGAGACCACGTTTTGTTATGTTATCTGAACTATATTCGTATCGCTGAAATAAATTTTAATTCTATGTATTTTGTAAATCCTTTATATGTATGTTGTCCACTTGTGTTGTAGTTCGATCGGACACGACAGGGGTGTTACAGAAAGTGAGAGCATTGAGAACGGTGTGACATGCTCTTCGTTATATTGGGGGCTTGACCATAGAAGAACTCTATTTGGTTGATGTTACTGAACACTTCGGAGGTTGCTATAAGAAAATACTATGGAAGTTGCCAGCCACCCTATGCTAAGGCATTTTGCCATTCTTGACACTTTCTAATTTCTTGTTCTTGACAAATGCAGCAGTCATCGTTGTTATGATGACAAGGAATTCCTGTGCGCTGGAGTTGAGTAAGCAGGCCCCCCACCACACCGAAACCACCCCCCCCCCTCCCTCCTCCTCCTTTCTCCGCCTCCTCCTCCTCCCTCTCACACACACAAAAAAAACCAAGACTTTTGGTTCTAAACATAAATTTTTAAATTTCAGAAAATTTTTATAAATATAGTCAAAATTTAATTCTAAAGTCACGATTTCTCCTCCTCCTGTGAATTATTTATTTTTTTTACTTGTCCAAAATAGTGATAGCAGTTGCTCAAAAGAAAGATAAAAAAGATAAAAAAAAAAAGAGAGGAACGATAATTAGCATTTAGGCTACGACGATGAGTTTGACATTATGCGAGAAACTAAGACCTTAGTTTTTTCTTGAAATTTTGGATTTTTTTAACTATATAATAATCTCATTTTTTTCCTCAATTAAGCCCTACTTTATATTCCTCATGTTCTTAAATTTGAGATTTTGATTTTGATTCTATTATTGTATTAATTCTTATCTTATCCTTAGGAATTCTTATGGGCTAGTATGTTTAATTTTAGGATCTAGATTTTCTTTACCCTATTGTGGTCTTGTTATAATTATTCCTATTTTAAAATTAAATTTAATTTTATTAGTAAATTTTTGAAAACTATCTTGTGATATCTCGAAGACATGATGTTTAAGTATGATTTGGAATATCATTAATAAGATCAAAAAGCTATTGTGTCATATTTCTAAGTTAATATTTTTTTTTGAAATTGTAGAACCTCATGTATATGATTTAAAGATCAATTATATATGTTAAAAGTTTCACTATTGAAATTATTATAGCATTAGACGTGGGACCAAATTAAGCCCATTATGACGTGTTTATTGGTTTTAATATCAAGGTAGAATAGATGTACATTACAAGTCTTGATCTTAAAATTATTATGGTTGGTTAATATGTTAGATGTAAATCAAAATAAAGCTATTGTGGTATGCGCTCTTGATCGAATTTTGGACAATATTTTTAGTATATGTTAAGATCAAAGAGGCTAGTTAAAGCCATATTTAAATTAATATAGTAAAAATTATATTATTTGATATTGGTAATTATGATTATGTTCATTTTATTCTTTAGGCTCAGACGAGAAAACTCGAGTTAGTTTTTTCTATGTTTATCGTGATTCTCTCTCAGATAAGAGAATAAGTGATTCTCGATAATATTATAAATGACTCTTGATAATATTAAGTTAGTGACATATTTTGATAAATTTATATCTTTTGATAATTATGAATGATCATTATATACTACATTTACTTTTAAATATTTCTTGATAACTTGAAGGCATTACGAAAAAACTATATCTTTGCCTTCAGCTACCTATTGTTGTGTTCATCTGTCTGTGCTTCCTAAAAACTTTCAAGTTCACCATGTTTAGTAACAGTAATACACTCAGAAAAAGGATACTTGCTTAATATTTAACACAGTCTCTATGATCTTCTTAACAATGGAGGCTACTCCTTACTCTCAATCTTCCCCTACTTAGCACCATCTCCAGGGAAAGTATCACCAATTGTGTCTTCTCTATTATATACATTATTTATGTTGCTAACTGGCATAGGTGGAACAAAAGTTAAATCAACATGAGCACTAACTTGAGTATGTGGCTTTTTTGTCGTTTCAAACTGTTCGTGTTTGATTTTCAAAGAACACCACAACTCGGCTTCTAACAATCTTTTTAACTTATGGATCTCACAATTTGTAACCAAGTTCTTCATCTACATAGCCCAAGAAAATACATTATTTTATTTTTCCATCAAGCTTTGACCTCTGATCCTTTGGTATATGGACAAAAGCTTTGCAGGCAAATACTTTTAAGTGATTAAGAGAAATATCTTTACTAATCGATATCTTCTTTGGAAATTCTCCTTTTAGTGGGCTTAAAGGAGATCTATTTATTACATATCATTTTCAATGCCTTATCCCAAAAGGGTTTTGGCAACTTAGCATGGGAAAGCATACACTTGATTCTTTTTTCCAATTGTGCACATACATTCTTTTTGCCAAAGCATTTTACTGAGGAGTTTTAGGACTTGTCAGCATGCTTAATGCCATGGAGGTTGCAATACTCTTTAAAGTTGTGGAAGTATATTCACCACCATTATTTGTGCACAACCATTTCAAAGATCTACCAATTTCTCTCTCAACTTTGGCATGAAACATTTGAAAGATCCCAGGAACCTGATCCTTGGTCTTCATAGGGTATACCCATACTTTTTTGGTGTTTGAGTCAATTTTGGATTTAATCAAAATTTAGTCAAAATATAAAATTGAATGCCACTGGATTATGATTCAAATGTGGGCTTCAATTGTATCAAAATTGTGATCAAATTCGACCGAAAATTGGGTTTAATTTGGATTTGAATTATTAAAAAATTTAGGCTGAAACTAAAGAGAGCCAATTGGGCTAGATATTTTGACCAAAATCAGATTCAAAATTCATCAAATATTTGGGATAGAATGAAAATTATAAACTCTTTGTAAATAAGTCCTTGAACTAAATACATTTTGTAAATGAGTCTCTGATTAGACTTTTCTTATGAAGAAGTCCCTAAGATAAAAAATTTTCAAAAAAATCCTTGCAAATTAATTCCCGCAAAATCTAGGGTTTGCGAATAAACGTTTCAAAATTTTATATTCACAAATAAATCCCTTAAAATTTTAACTTTCCTGAATAAACTCTTGAAATTTTTTACTTTTATTTACGAACGAGTCCAAATTTCATTCAAAAAAGACCCTGGGAGTCTCAAAATTTTACAAATATATTTTTTTATAAATAATTCTTGAAATTTTTAAAAACATATTTTGATCTAATTTGTCTGAAAAATGTATAAATAAACTCTTGAAAATTTTTATTTACAAACAAATCCAAATTTTATTCAAAAAAGACCCTAAAAATGTCAAACTTTTTATAAATATTTCTTTTTGTAAAAAGACCGCTAGAACTTATAAAATTACATTTTGCTCTTGATTTTTCTAGAAAAATTTGTAAATAACCTCCTAAAAATTCAACATTCAAAAATAGTAGACATTTTGAATATCATCATGAGGAAAATAAATCTCAATTAATGGATTACATACTATTCACAAATATGAAAATAAATCCATCACAAAATCACAATATTCCAAAACAAGCTAAACACAAGATTTTAAAAATTCAATCAAATACAATTTCATTACAAATTGGGATGCAATATTATTCCAAATTGGGTCAATCAAGAATTTGATTTTGATCCTTCAAAGCCTATAAAAAGGATCAAAAACTTGCATAGAAACAATATAGAGAACAGATAGGGAAGATCAATGAACCTTCGTAGGAGGAGAGGAAAGAAAATCAACAAGAAGACAATAAGAAAAGTTTGAAATTTAAACTTAGCTCTTCTTTCTTTTCTTCTCTCCTTCTCTTTTGCCTTGGGTTTTCTATTCTACTATCCATGTAGTTGCCTCAAGCATGCCACGTGCTTATGCTATACTGAGCCACAACCAATCTTCGACTACTTTTCCCTCGCTTGCCCTTGTTGGAAACCTTGCATTGCTATCAATCTCATGGCCTACTCTTGCCTTGGCAGGGCTCCTCACCCGATCCTCCCCATGTTCTGTCGGCAAGACGTGGCTTCATCTCCACCCATGACTCACTATTGTGCCTGCCTATCATCATCCTAAACCACCCTTCTCAAGCTTCAACCGCATCCTTGAGCTCCACCGTGGGCTACCTGCCTCATTTCCTGATGCATGCATAGCCACTCGCCAGAGAAGCCTACCCTGCTCATTGACCTAACCCCGCACTGGCCCTAGCTTGTTGAGTTTTAGGTGTTTTGAACTCGAATTAGAGTTTGAGTTAAAGTAGGAATCCAAAGTTGGATTTAGGTTTATGATTGATTTGTAATATTAGGGGTTATAATTAGAGTAAAACTCAGACTCAATAAGAGTTTATAAATATACATAGGGTTTATGTGTGGCACAATTTTGAGGTTAAACTAGAGAGAAATAGAGAGAGAGGAATAGAGAGAATGGAGAGAAGACAAAGAGAGAAAGTGTTGGCTCTCATGTGTGGTCTTTTTAGTGCTTTTCGGTGGTTTCTCGTGATGGTTCCTCGTGGTGCTCTCTTGGAGATTCTCTCTGAAGGTGGAGACATTGCTGAGATTTGGTGAAAGAGTTTAGTTGAGTGAGAAAGAGTAAAGTCTTTCTTGTAGACTATTGTAAAAGCCTTTATCTATTGATAGTGGATCTCTCGCTGTCTTATCTTATTTTTTTTTTAATCTTGCATTACTTCTCCTTTCTTGTGTTATTTGAGATAAGGTGATTTGTGAACCTTCCGCTGTGAATCCCAACACTAGCCTACTCGACTGGCACCTCCAGCCCGGCCTCTTGGTTGCCTCTTCCCTGTGCAACCACTGTTGTTACCTGCTTGAAGGCCATTGTAATTTGGTGCTAGTTGGGATTAGATCTAGCTATATTCGGCTAGATCCGGCCATTAGATGAGGGGCAGACATTCCCCTTCGCCTCGCCACTAGGGGAGAGAGGCTGGATTCGGCCGAAAAGAAGACCGGGTAGCTTGGGCCCAATGATGCTTTGCAAACAAAGGGGAAGGGGTCGGGACTGGCTAAAGAAGGAGATGAAGGAAGAAAATAAAATATATAAAAAAAGTTGTGGTCAAAAAAAGGAAAAAAAAGGAAAATTTGTCAAAAAAAAAGGGTAATTCAAAGAAAAAAACTTTTCTCATCATGATTTTCGGCACTATCAATACCGCGACCACCAACGGCTCTCTCAAAGATGGTAAACTTCGATATTGCTACGGCCACCAACAGCTCCTCAAATATGATGAACTCTTGATACCGTTGCATTAAACTGTGGTCTTTCAACAATGGTGACTCCTCATTACACCAAATTAGCATTCGAGCTCGCACCTAAATTAGCATTTGGGTTCATACTTAGCTAACTTTTGGGCTCGCATTTAGCTAGCCTTTAGGCTCATATCCAAACCAACCTTCGAGCTCACACCTCAACTAGTCTTTAGGCTCAAACTAAATTAGCCTTTGAGCTCACACTTAGCCAGTATTTGGACTCGCACTTTAGTCAACCTTTGGGTTCACACTTAGCCAGTCTTCGGGCTAGCACTCAACCAGCTTCCGACTCACACTTAGTCAGCCTTTGAGCTTGCACCTCAATCAGTCTTTGGGCTCACATTTTAGCTAGCCTTCAGTCTTGCACCTCAATTAGCCTTTAGGCATGCACTTAGAGCTCATACTTAGCTGGCTTTTGAGCTCACACTTCAATCAGCTTTTAGGTTTGTACCTCAATCAGCCTTCAGACTCACACTTAGTAAGTCTTTGGGTTTGCACGCAGCTAACTTTCGGGCTCAAATCCTAACCTGCCTTTGAGCTCACATCCAAGCTAGCTTTTAGGCTCGCACTCAACTAACCTTCAGGCTTGCACTTAGCCAGTTTTAGAGTTCATACTCAGCGCGCCTTTTGGCTCGCACCTCAGTTAGCCTTTAGGCTCATACTCAGTCAGCCTTAGGGCTCGCATTCTAGCTAGCCTTCGGGCTCACATCCTAACCAACTTTTGGGCTTACATCTAAGTTAGTCTTCAAACTCACACTCAATCAGCATTCAAGCTCACACCTCATTTAACCTTTGGGCTTGCACCTCGACCACCCTTTAGGTTTGCACTTATTTAGTTTTTGGGCTCACGCTCTAGCTAGCTTTCGGGCTCATATAAAAGCTAGCCTTTGAGCTTACGCTCATCTAGCCTTCAGGCTCGCACCCAAGCCAACTTTTGAAGTTTGCATCTAGGTCAGTTTTCAAACTCACACTCAATCAACCCTCAAGCATGTACCTCTAAGTCAATTTTCGAGCTCGCGAACTAAGTTTACATTTAAATTTGTACATTTAAAGTTGGACTATGGGTCTGCCTAAAATTATCACAAATATCTAAAGACCCTCAAATCAAATTGATTAATATAAAGTAACCTAATCACAATAAATGGACAAATGCTGAATTGGCTCAAATAGACCTAAATTGATCTAACAAATAGATTAAAATCTAAATTAAGCTAGACTCAAAGTCTAAGCTAAGTTAATCCAAATCAAATTAGTTCAGACTCAACCTTAATTAGGTTCAATTTGGATAAATTCAAAATCAAATTAAATCAATATTGAACTAAGCTCAAAGTCAAACCAAAACCAAGCTAAGTTGAGCTTAAAGTAAAATTAAGTTAAACTAAATTGACTTAAATTTGAATTGAAGTCCATCAAGATGCAAACCATAACTCGATAAAGGTCCAATATAAGCCCAAACTTGACCCGAACCAAATGAAATCAAAGTTGAACCAAAATCGAATACTAAACATTGAACTTAATTGAATCGAATTAAAATTGAAATCAGTGTTGTTTCAACTAGAGTCAATGATCAGTGTTTGACAAATGTTCTTTTGAAAATTGATGAATGTACGTGAACTTGTCCTATATGTTAAGAATTTCAATCTTAAGATTATTGTAATATTAGACGTGAGACCAAATTAGGCCCATTGTGACATATATTTATTGGTCTTAGTATCAAGGTATAATAGATGTGTGTTATAAGTCTTGATCTTGAAGTTATTATAATTGGTTCGCATATTGGATATCGATTTAAGATAAAGCTATCATGGTACACATTCTTATAATTTTTGGTAGTACCTTTAGTTTGTGTTAAGATCAAAGAGGCTAGCTAAAGTTACATTTGAATTCATATGTTAGGAATCATATTGTTTGATATTGGTAGTTATGATTATGTTCGTTTTATGCTTTAGGTTCAAACGAGAAGAGTTGAGTTAGTTTTTTGTGCTTATCAAAATATTTATTAAACATAAGATCACTCATTATGTTGTAAATTTGATCACTAGATTTGAGTCTTTGAGTATCATCTAAGTTTGTAAAGTAATGTCGGAACTCAATATAGATTTATTTATTTTTATATTTTTGCAATATATGAGTTTATTATAAGCTAACTTGAAAATGTATAGTCATATTATAAAAAAATTATTATAAATTATTAATTTTTATAAATTTAAGATTGTGGTTTATATGTTTATGAGAGTTTGATCTTATAAGCATATAGTGTTGTCATGTACTCAAACATATAAGTTTTGTATTTGAGACATGATAAGATGTAAGAGGAATGGAAAAAGATTCAAAACTAGTGTTTATTATGTTTCCCTGATGAATGAACATGATGGGTATTTTAAAAAATGCAGCTAAGAAGATTATGCCAGTTGCCCATATTAGAAACAAACATATTTAGTTCTTTGATATCAGCTATTGCACACAATTTCCAATAATTTTGTTCACCACCATCATACATATTAGACTCCAAAATCATAGTAGCTTTGTCTAGAAGCTTGAAAGCACAACCTCAATCCTTTTAATTTTTTTAAAATTTTTTTGATAATGAATTTGATTTCTTTTTTAACTTATTTTATAGTAAAGTTATGAAGACTGTTGTCTTTTGCACGAAATAGGATATATATACATCATGAATTATGAATATATTATCACACTTAAAATCAGTGACCAAATTACGAATCAAGGATATCTAGAGAGAATCATAACACGAATATGTCGCTAATGATAACAAAAAATAATTTCTCATGATAAACACGTATATGTCCAGAAAACCATTGCTTAGTCCTAATGGTAGGATTATGATAGGAATCAAGAAAGATGATGCAATTAAAAACTAGTAAAATATAAAAATTTTAAAAATATTCACAAACTACAAATCATTGTCGTGAATACATATATACTTTTTATAAATTAAATATAAATAGATACAAGTATGTGTTAAGCTCTAATAGATCTTTATAAATTCACATGAAATTTTTTTTATTTTCAAATCACTTAGTTACATATGTATCACAAATCAAAATACAAAAAACACATCATATCACAAAGTATGTTGAGAAAATATTTTAAACAAGTATAATATTTAAAACTTTATTATTATTAAAAGATTAAAAATTCATAAATTAAATGTCATTTAACATTATTGAGAGTCACTCATTCGTTTAGTTGACAAAAAAGTCACGACAAATACAAAAAAAAGTTCAAATTTCCTCACTCTAAATCTAATGCATAGAAATGGATCAACATAATTATATTAAAAATCATGAGACCATATTAACTAATAATATTAACTTAATTACTAGTCTAATTAAAATCCTTTTGCTTTTATTCTACTCATTCTAGAACCATTATACAAGATTAACCAATAATACATATCTTATTGTGATATCAAACCTAAGACCACATTAACTAGACAATCAAAATTTATAACATGAATAATCAAACTTTGATTTATGTATATGAATTTCTAACAACAGCATGATGAAATCAAATTGTGGAGAAACACATTACAATAACCTCCTAATTTTAGTAACAATATTTCAAAGGGGTCAATTGTATATAACTCCTTGAGATCTAACTAAATTATGTATTTCTCTTCCAAACTTAGCAAATTACATATAAAACTCTTCAAATCTTGCTAAATTGCAAATTTCTCCTTGAAATTTGAAAAATTACATATTACTCCTCAAAATTTTTCAAATTGCATCTTACTAAATTTTTCAAATGCATATTTTTACCTAACTAATAACTAGTTTTTTTACTATTGGAGAGAAGCTAGTTGCAAGATTTTACCTCTAACGATTAATTTCAACCCATAAGATTTAAATAGGTATGGTTGGATTTCTCTGAAAAAAATTTTACAACTTCACATTTATCATAAAGAAGATATCAAAACCCTCAAGTCTGCCAACATAACAATACTCTAAACTATCAATTTTATATCAAATCCTCTAGCTCTTGTTTTCTCTATTGAGTGATTTTGTAGTAAGTTTAAATTGTATTATTTTTTTATATTTTTTCACTTATAAATACTCCTAAGTTATTAGAAGTGTAAGAGTGCAAAAGCTTCGACATGGAATGAGTCTTGTTGGTTGGAGGAAGATTGTTTGTATGAGCATTGCTTCACCCTAAAAAAATGAGGGGCGTGACTCACTCAAAAGAAGTGACACTTGCAGATTATAAGTAAATATAAAGACTTGAATTCGCTTTAAGAAATAACATCATTAGTAAAGTGATTGAAATTCTCAAAAGCAAAGCAAGAATCGTGGAATAAGCATGATTGATCGGCGAACCATATAAAAATCTCAATGCATTCATTCTTTCCTTTATTTACATTATTACACTTGTGATTTGATTGAAATTTATATTGTATCTATTTTTGTGAATTCTATTGGGGATTTGATTTCTTTATAATTATTATTTGTTATTTTAAAATCTATTTCTTCCCCCTTCAAATGTCGCCAATCTGGACCAACATAATAATTTTTGAAGAACTATTCCATGGTTTTTCTTGTATTTATTTTCTTCTTTCTCTATCTTCCTTTTTCTAATGCAACATTAATCTTGCGAACACAACATTCTGTTTACATGTGGATGTTCTCCTAGAAGAACATGTGTTATTCATCTCCTTTCTCAAAAATAAGTTCATTCAGTGCAAATTCATAAGAGCAGCAACCAGAAAATTTTGGTTTCAGCAAAAGATTCAAATGAAGCGGCAGCTATTACCTTGCCAACTAAAGTTTCTGTTTCTACTCTCTCCATTGAATTGCCCGATTCCATCCTCCTGAAGGTGGCACTTGTGAAACCTATGACTGACCTACCACCAGTGGGCTATGGGGCCGAGTGATCTTTAATCTCATGTCAACAAAGTATAAGAGTTAAAATTAAACTAAATATAATAACTGTTGTAGACCCAATAATTAGACCTTTCATAGCACTTGACCTTTCATAGCACTAAAGCTCCTTTTGCTGCTGGTCCAACCTTACCTATCAGAATTCTGCATTATTAAATGCTGAAACTAGTTCAAATTATTTTTACATCAACTTTATTCTAGTTGCCTAATATCAAGATTTCTTATGTTTTTTATCGTATTGGCAATTCAATTGAACAAACAATATATCAGTTTTTATAGTCATATAAGATCAAACAGCCTAGTATTCTTTTTTTCCGAAATAGATGGAACAACCTACTCTTAATTTTTCTGTAAACGAAGATAAATAGTCAACCTGTTGAATCAGATGATAGGAAAAGCTAAGAAAATTTTAGTTTGCATTTCTCATTTTGGTCATACTTTATGGAGCCCTTTGTATTTTTATCCTTGCAAAATCCAGTAATAAATTGGGATAACTAGTTTTATAATAAATTGGTGCACACCCACAAATTGGAATGCACCATTTTTGGTCCATTTTGTTTGATCCATGGAACAGTGTCCTGAAATATGTCTTGCGAGTACAACTTCAGTTCCCCAATGTACCAAAAAAGGAAAAAGAAAATCAATTCACCTAAACATTCCTATTGAGTCTGTAATTCTTTGCAAAAGCAAGAAAGAAGGCAAAGTTCACTGCACAAATGGATGCCATTGCCCAGAAGAAGCAATCAAGCCGGCCATCATTCAAGTTATCCGGCAGCCACCCTGGGCTGTCTCCATTCTTTGTTACAACCTGCACAAATTCGATGATAATGGAGCTCAAGTAACTGCCAAGCGAAATTGAGAGCAATGCTAATGATGTGCTTATGCTCTTCATCGTGTCGGGTGCTTGATCATAGAAGAACTCTATTTGGCTGATGTAATTGAACACCTCTGAGGCTGCTATAAGAAAATACTGTGGAAATTGCCACCCTATGCTAAGCATTTTGCCATTCTTTACACCTTTCAATCTCCTTTTTTCGACAATTGCAGCAGACACCATTGTTATGATGATCAGGAAACGCCCAATTCCAATGCGCTGGAGCTGAGTAAGGCCTTCACCATTTCTGAACCTTCTTCTAGCAACCGGGACTATGATCTTATTGTAGAAAGAAACCCAAAAAATAACGTTGATCACTTCCAAAGACGTAAGAGATGCAGGAGGGATAGAGAAAAATCCAAAACTGGTGTTCATTGTGCCTCCTTGTTGAATGAATGTGGTGGCCATTTGAGAATATGCAGCCGAGAAAATTATACCAGTTGCCCATATTGGAAGTAAACGCAGAAGTCTCTTTACTTCTTCAACCTCAGTCCTTGTACAGAGTTTCCAGCAACTCCGCTGACCACTATCATGCATATCGGACTCCAAAACCACAGCAGCTTTGTCTAAAAACCTGAAAGTAACCTTAGCCCTTTCACTTCTTTTTATCTTCCTGATGCTGAAGATATATATATTTTTTTCAATCTCAACCTCAATGTCTAAGGTTGGTTCATAAACTGATAACAAAACAACAATTTTTCAGAAAATTAAGGGATTTCTTCATATATAAGTATGATGGTTGAAATCTTGCGGCTATAGTATTGCACTTGAGAAGGTTCCTAAGCTAATGATAATCAATTACTAACAGATACAAATGAAATCTCTAAAATCATTGTACAGATGAAGACTGGAAGGATTACTTAATTAGAATGAATGAATTTATAAACAATTAATTAAACAGAATGCCTCCACCCTCTCAAGGAGCTTGATAAAGAAAGTAACCAAAGAGTCACAGTACCTGAAATCATCGGTAGGTCCAAGTCTCCATGGCTGACAATTCGGCGCATCCGATTGTTGGATCTCGTAGAACTGATTGCCATCATTTGGAACTTCCAATCTCATCTTGCTGAAGGAGGCAACGAAAACCTGTAAAAATTTCTTCAAAGGATTGTTGCTCGGACTTTTAATTTGATAAGCTGATCTTCCAGTGACCAAGACTCCCAATGCAAGAGCCATACATAATGTTGCAATGCTGAATCCAAAAGCCCAACCAATATTTTCCTGAATCCAGACTATCAAAGTGCCTGAAATCATCAATCCAGAAGTCATACAAACGTAGAAGCAATTGAAGAAAAGCTCCTTCTTTTCTCTCTCTTCTGGGTTATTTTCATCAAACTGGTCTGCACCGAGAGGAAGCAACCCGGCTTTGACCCCACCACTCCCGCAAGCCACAAGGTAGAGACCAGAGAAAAATAAGAGATTTTGACCTATACTTGCAGCTTGACAGGAAGGCTCTATACATGGAGATGAAACAATGGCAGTGGAAGTGATGACAACCAAGCCCTATATAGAAGCAAAGCATGATCAATGTATGGATGTGTCCTGAAAGAGCAAAATGCTGCAAGGTTGAGGTCTGACGTACCAGAAGATAAACCATAGAGGATGCAAAGACTGTCTGATAATTTCCCCAGTATGTATCTGCTAAAATAGCTCCAAGTATTGGTGTGAAAAAACTTGTTCCAGTCCAAATATTAGCATTAGCTGCATTTGAGGCATTGCTTCCATGAAGAACAGTCCTGAGATATACGACTAAGTTTGCAGATATGCCAAAGAAAGCTGTGCTTTCTAAGAACTCAAAAGCTGCAAAATCAAAATAGCATGATAAAAGGATAGTGAAATCTGCTTTGAACATTAATGAAATATTTGAACTTTGAAACATGAGCTGAAGCATACCTAGAATGGTAGCAGGTGCATTACGGTAAGATCCTTTATTCGATTTCAGCAATTTATCCTCTTCATTGATAATTGATGGACAATTCTGTAAAAGAAGATCAACAGTTGACAAGAATAATATCCTTTTAAGGACAAAAAATTTGATGGCATTTCTCCAACATATTTTCTTTTCTCCCTACCTTTTTCTCCTGCGGGATTAGTCTTGAAAACTCAAAAATTATGCTTACATGTGATGTTCTTCTCAGAAGAACATGTGTTCTTTATTTCCTTTCTCACAAGTATGACTTTTATTTCAGTGCAAAGTCACAAAGAGTAACTAAAAGAATTGGAATTGCAACAAGGGAAAGGCTTAGAAAATGCAGCTGTTACCTGATATAGCAAGGGTTCTGTTTCTCCTCTCTCCATTGAATCCCCATGGTCCATGGCTCTTGAAGTTGGCAATGGAGCTATTTTGCTGCTGGTCAGAGCTTACTTTTAATAAGAAGCACATATTCTCTTTCTGATATCAGTGAACATGGGAACAAGTATGCTGAAATTAATTCAAATTATTTTTGCAACAACTTTATTCTTGTTGTCCAATATCAAGATTTCTTATGTTTTTCCTATGGCAATTCAATTGAATAAACAATATATCAGTTGTCATAGTCATATAAGACGGAACAGTCCAGTCTTCTTTTTTTTCTGAGAAACAGATGGAACAACAACAACCAACTCTTAAATTTTAAAAACATAGAGGGCATCGTGGAAGATATTTAGTCAGATGTCAGGAAACAAACAGAGAATTGTCGTTAGCAGTCCTCCTTTTGGTCATACTTTATGGGGGCCTTTTGCATTTTATATCCCTGATGGAACAACAACAACCAACTCTTAAATTTTAAAAACATAGAGGGCATCGTGGAAGATATTTAGCCAGATGTCAGGAAATAAACACAGAATTGTAGTTAGCAGTCCTCCTTTTGGTCATACTTTATGGGGGCCTTTTGCATTTATATCCCTGCAGAATTCCTCGATTGCACATATACTTCCCCCAAAATCATTATCAGCAAACTCCATTTCTTCCAAAGGATCAAGATATTGCTACCTAATTGAAAATGGATAGAAAAAAGAAACAGACAACTGTGCCATTTTACACATGTAGTTTTATCTATTTAATACATGGAACTTAGGGATGAAATATCTATTCATGGCAAGCATGTAGTTTTATCCATTCACTAACAACATTTTGCATCTACACCTTATTGTGAACTAGTACAGGTGACTTCAGCTGTTACCTCAATATCCATCAGCAATCACAAACTAGAACTACAATGGCAACTTCAACACTCACACGAGTCTCCTTTTGAGTCTGTACTGCCTTGCAAAAGAAAAATAGGCCACAAAGTTCAATGTGCTCAGTGTAGCCAAACACCAGAAGAAGTAATCAAGTTGCCCTTCATTCAAATCATCAGGTATCCATCCTGGTCTTTCTTTCATGGTTGTTATAAGTGCGACAAATCCAACAATAAGTGAGCTCAAATAATTGCCTACGGATATTGAGAGCAATGACACAGAGGTAGACATGCTCCGCATGGTGTCAGGGCCTTGATCGTAAAAGAACTCGAGCTGGCCAATGTACATGAAGACCTCTGAGCCAGCTATTAGAAAATACTGAGGGAGCTGCCACATTATGCTTATTAGCTTGTTATCTTTAACACTCTCCAACCTCTTCCTTTCCATAATGGCAGCTGTTGCCATGGCTAGGATGATCAAGAAGTACCCAAATCCCATTCTCTGAAGCTGAGTGAGTACACAGCCATTGCCTAAACAATTCTTTACTATCGCTGCAATGACCTTGTCATAGAGTAGAATCCAAAACATGACACTTAATACTTCAAAGGCAGAAAAAGATGCTGGCGGGATGGAGAAGGTTCCAATTGTAGTCTCCATTGCCCTCCCTTGCGCAACAAAGGTTGTGTACATCTGAGCATATGCAACAGAGAATATGACACTAGACAGCCAGATTGGAAATAAGCGGAACAGTATTTTTAACTCCTCAACTTGAGTGACAGAACAGAGCATCCAAGAACTCCTGGAATCCATATCTTTTGCTTCAGAATCTGATATGATTGCAGCTTTATCCAAAAATCTGTACGATAGTGCAATGGGTTTAATAATTGTTGTATCTCATCCTATCATCAAGATATGGTTGTACAAAAGAAGCAAGCTAAGTGACCGCTTTTGTTTTACCTGAATTCATCAGTATGCGCTAGTTTCTGAATTCCCTTAGCATTAATGTTATCCTCTTCCACCTCATGCAAAAGTCTGCCATCAGAAGGGACCTTCAGGTTTAGCTTTCTGAAAGAAGCTACGAGAACCTGCATAACTCTCTTCAATGGACTACCTGCTGGTTCTCGAAGCCTATAAGTTGGTGTACCAATGAGGAAGCATCCGAAAGCTAAAACCATAGACATTGTGGCAACTCCATATCCAATTGCCCAATCTACATTTTGTTGTATCCACACAATTATAGTACTTGAGGCAAGAGAGCCAACATTGATGAAGAAATAGAACCAGTTGAAGAAAGATTCCTTTTTCTGGGTCTCTATTGGGTTCTCATCATCAAACTGATCTGCACCAAGAGGCAGCATCGATGACTTGACTCCACCACTGCCAAAAGCTATTAGGTACAAGCCAAAGAAGAATACAAACTTTTGTGCTTCAGTTGCTGCAGGGCATAGATTTCCCTCACACAGTGGTGGTGGCTTCAAAGATGGAAGTGAGGCTGACATTGCTACAATTCCCATACCCTGTGACAGTGAACAAATTTACGATCATAAGATAGGTTATCATAACCCTAAGGGCCATTGAGGAGAGAATGGAAATATAGTGGAAATAGCATACAAGAATATACATCAAAGAGGAGAATAAGATCATCTTATAGCCTCCCAAGTATGAGTCTGCAACGAGAGCTCCAAGGAATGGTGTGAAGTAGCCTGTTCCAGTCCAAGTTGTGATGCTTGTCACGATTGATGCATTGCTTTCGTGAAGAGTGCTGCTAAGGTATATCACAAGATTGGTGGCAATGCCATAAAACCCCACATTCTCCAAGCAAACAAATCCTGCATGGAAAGAAAACTTCTTTCACTTGTTTACAACAGCTGACCTGTAATCCAGGCACATCAAGTTTGCCGGTTATACTTCCAGGAAAAAATCACTAAGTTTGCTTGATATCTACACAAACCAGATCAAACCTACATTATATCCCAGGAGATCTAAGCACTAAGTTTTTCCCTTTTATTAATGACAAGACACCTTTTTCCTTTTATCAAAAAAGGTTTTTTTAAACTATCAAACGAATAAAAAGTGCACAAAAAACGCAATACTGGTTTATTAATCCTAAATACTTTGATGTCAGCTGGCAAGTTGCAATATAGGGCCAAATCTTATGACAGAGAAATGGTTGTATTTCTTATCGGTTTCAGAAATTTTTTGTTTGAACTTGCTGATCCATAAGCAAAATAAGGATTTTGAAAGTCGTCTTCCAACTGGCATGAAACACAAATGGCAAAACATGTTATTACCTAAAATTGCGACCGAAGCTCGCCAGTCACTTGTTTTACAACTCCGCGAGCAACTTGGAACGTCCACGCTGCTATCGCCATCGTCCTTCGCCTTCAAACCATCCTGCAAAGCAAATGCCTCTATAAAAACTCCCTCTTTCTCTCTCTCTCTCTCTTTCTATCTCTCACTCGCAAAATACTATCCGAGAGGTATTCGATCGAATATCAAAGTAGAAGATTGCAGCCATACACTCGACAATTCCTCCATTAGAAACTCTACTCAAGAAAACAGAAGCCTGAGCGAAAATATCGGCGACAAGAATCACCTCAAGATGGGCAAGGACGGGCAGCAAGCTTTCGTGCTCCATGGACTCTTTTCTCTGCAGAAGCTCAGCTCGGCAGCTGCCGGAGGACAGCATCATATATCGGCCACCGCTTGCTTGACGCCCATGCGTCATTTAGTCAGCCAATTTAATGTTACGTGGCTGTATTCATATCTTCCACGTCAGGGAGTTGACAATGGAGACCAGAAACGTCAACGTGTAACTGATTCCAGTCAACAAAGCTATATATATTTGCATATACCCGCTTACAATAAACACAGTAATTATTTCTGAAATTTTTTTATATATTTTAAGAGAAAACTTAAATTATATTTATGTCTTTTAAAAAATTATAATTATTCTTTATTTTTTAAAAATTAATTTTTTAGATAAATATATCTACTGCTGGTCTTTGTTAGTGTTTGTCTAAATTAGGATAAATTCAATACAAAATAATGAAATAATGATAGACACTTTGACATTCTATGATTTTTTTAAAAAATAATAAAAAATTCAAAGGCTAATATAATAAATATCTATATATAAATTAAATTAAATTTTTATAAATAGAAAAGTAATTATAATTTTTCAGGGAGTATAAATATCATTTTGATTTTTAAAAATATAGCATCAATTTTTTTCTAGATCTTATGGGACAAAATTAAATAAAGATCTCAATAAGAAAATATATAATCATGTGTCTTTGGTACAAACATTGTTTAATGTGGAGCCCACGATTATTTCTTGAAAAAAATGATATATTTATTTGGGATTTAACAGTTCAATAATTTATATTTTAAGTTAAAAAATGTTAGTGCCATTTGCAAATGATAAAAAAATTCTTGGGATCGGGTTAGAAAAATATTGGGGTCATTTGCAAATAAATACTAAAAGAGTTTGAGGTTGAAGTTGAAATTTGAGAACATATTGGGAGTTCTGTGCAAAAATCCCTATCTGATTGTTATCCAGTCCTGCGTTGCGCTGGGGATCGTGCCGGAGAAAGCGACTCGTTGGAGATGCTGCTCGCGGTGATCGTCCCCGACAGCGATGGATTCGTTAATTCTTTTTTGATCTTCGTTCTACGCGCTCATTCCCATTTGGACTGCTCTTTTCATTGAGGAATTTATAATTCGTTGCTTGATTTCGGACTATTTTTCTTGAATTCCAACTGCTTCTGCATGAATTGCATATAATACCTAATGAATTCTCATACGCATGTCCATTGTCCAGGCTGTGACTTAGATCATTTTCTTTCTTCTTCTTGTGCAGAGAAAAAAAGGAGATTTCAATTCAAATGGGACAGTTATGAAAGATTTCGGATTATTAGGTCTCAGAAGTTCTGGTCCCAACAGTTTAAGTACGGTAAAAATTACTCAATTTTAATGGAATAGGTGTCTTTACCCAATTGTGTTTCCATGGAAAATAAGCCTTCTCTTTGATTGGCATGAAATTTGCCATATCTATTTGAAACTTGGTTTTGCATGCAATCACAACTGTTGCTCAACAAACTATGAAAAAATTGGAGTTCTTGTTCCCCAAGATCGCCAGTTTCATGTTAGTCTCAGCGCTTTTTTGTATTCCATCTAGAAGTGCTAATTCTGAGTGTTTGTCTTCAGATTTTTATTATTTCTTCATTCTTTTTCACTTGCTAATGTATAATTTTCACTAATGTATGCGTGGTGTATGGTTTGATGGCCAATCGATGGTTTCCATGATCATATGTTCATTCACGAGTGACATGTAGGTCATATAGATGTTATCGAGTTGAAGTCGGTTGGCTTTTAAGATTTGATAGAGAAAGAGCTGTGTCCAGGCAAATATTATTGGCCTTGGTTTGGGACTTCATTTTAGAAGCCCCGACTCAAAAAACATGAAAGAGCGTGTCATTCCTCAACCAATCTCTTCTTCCTCCCACATTTCATGCTTGAATGTCTGCCACCAGAAAATCTCAAATTTACAATGGATTCCCAAGATTGCTTCCTTCTATGTCTAAGTATAAAAGATGTGATGCAGTATGTGCATTGAGTGGGGGAATAAACTTAGGAGGCGAACATGACGTAATTTTTTTTTCTGAATAAGATTGTCATTTTGCATTGTAAAATCATTTCTGAGTAACATGCTCTACGGCACTTTAGTCAAATTTAGCTTTGAACAGAAACAGTCATGCTTTTCTATTTATGTTTATTGTATTTGTGTGACTAGCCATACTTTTCTTGGAAGATCAGGCGTTTTCTCTGGTTTGTACTTGCTTGGATCGCTTAACTGCCAAAATCCCATAAATCTTTTTCTATTTAAATGTCAAGTCTTTGTAGTACATCTACTAATTTTTTCTTCGTTTACTAGGAACAGGGCTAAGTTCTTTTACAGCTGTTCACTAGCGTTGCATGCACAACATAAATGGAGAATATAACCTTCATTTTTAAAACATTTCTAAAATTAAGGTCATGATATTTTGCTTAAGCTACACTTAGGAATTACCTGATTATGTGAGGTCATTTCAGTCTATTTAGACTTTTCTTTTATCTCAAACAACTCAGGATTTACCTTTGGTGTCTCGCCTATCCCCACTCATCAATGGACTTGTAATAGAATATGACTCCATTCTTTAACCATCACAACAATACAATAAGGACACGCGAGCAAAGAAAATTCATATTGAAACTTATACGGTTTTACATAAATAACTCTCAATATAAATAATACAAGGTAAATATTCCAAATAATATCTTGTACACATATAAATCCTTATTACAATTTATAATTTATTCAAAAGGATCAACTTATGATAAGCGGATTAGCTGACCCTTGCCGATTATCCTCCAATACCGCTCAAACACTAACGTTGTCATCTAAAAAGGAACGAATAATACCTTATGAGTATGTCAACACACTCAGTTGGTAAGTTTCTCACCCTTATCCTAATGGAACAATATCAAAAACAATCAATTAAATAAGGAAAGAGAAATTATCAATAATCAACACACAACGTACCAATAGAGATATACATAAAAATTGAAAGAAAGGCCTTTACCGCAATATAAATCAAAGAATTGAGTAATGAAGAAGTCATGCAATTGAATAACCAAAGAATTATGCAACTAGTAAACCAACAGTGTAGTCGGAAAGATATATATGGTAATCAGACCGTCCTAAGAAAACTTCCAATTGCAGCGTGAACATATTCTCAAAACTTTTTTGAGGGTCGTATTCACTTGCACTTCTCTTAAATGATGAGTGATGTCGATCTGTCACAGTAAATACATCTCCTACGCCCCCGAAAATCAATAATCATCATGTTTGAAAACCAGCTAATTCTATAAAGGAATAGCCTTATTAGAACTGACCTATCTATTCTTGCGGATAGGGGGGTCCTACAAATCAAATCATCTCCTTAACAATTGTCAACAACTATAAAGAACAACTAAGAAAAAGGCTATCAAACCTAAAGAAAATATTTAATCAAAACTGATACAATAAAAAGCTGATTTCAGATGTTTCAAAGTTAGCAATGAATCCTACTTGAAAAGACGATTCCAACGAATTTTAAATCACTTAATTTGAAATTCAAATGAAAAAGTGATGTAAGATGGAAGTTTAAATATGCAAATAACCCCCTATTTACAATTAAATAGATTGTATAAGTTTATAACAATTAAAAAAATTCAAATTACTTCATACTGGATATTTTATAAAAATCCCCTACTATTAGTCAGAATTACATGCACTTTTTTACAATTTTGTTGTTGTACAAATTTTACATTCAATCTCCTAAGAAATTAAAAATATATCTATAATTTTTACTGAAAATAAATAATATAGGGATGCTAAATTATTTTACAGAAAATTCTTTCTATTATAAGAAATTAAGTTTTCAAATATTTTGCAAAAACATTCTCTAAGATCATTAGAATCGGAAACTTATCAAACCCAACTCAAAATTAGAATCAAGTTTAGTCCAAGACCATAATCAACTAAGTTTAGATTAATTCAAATCAACCAAATTAAAATCCAAATCAACTAAATTGATCATTTTCAACCTTCATTGCCATCATTGCTAAACCACCTTTAGCTACCATCGAACCACCATCGGACCACCACTGGCTGATCGCCAAACCACCGTCGGGCGGTCACCATATCACCGCCGGAGCACCACTGGAACATCGTCGAAATTTCACCGGAAAGTTGCCGGAAAGTTACTGTTGTTCAATCACAAAACATAGTTCATTAGCTAAATTAAGGTCGAATAAATCAAAATCTAGTTTAAGTTTTGAGATTCAACATAATCTATACATTTATTAGAACTTGACTATGAATTTTGATTCAAGACTTATAAATAAGATATATGTATTAATAATCTAGTCAAAAATAAGTATCAATCAATAAATTATCAAAGTATGACATGGTTTCAATAAAAGGCACAAAACCAACAATATCAATTAGGGACACCTACCTTGATATTATCTTCAATCTTGTTGCAACCCGGGATCTTCTCCTTCGGCAACTTCGTCTAACTTTTCCGACGATAATGACTCTCTTATGTATATAGAAAATTTTCTTGTAAAATTTTGTGATTTTTCAGTTTTTCTTTCTAAATTATCTAAAAAAAATTTTAGATTTTAAGGATAGCAACCCAAGGATAGTAATCATTATTTTGACTTAACTATCTTAACTTATTGGGTTGTTGAGTTTAAGTGGTTAAGATTCCGATATTATTGGGTTGTTGAGTTTAAGTGGTTAAGATAATTAAGTCAAAATAAAGGTTGCTGTTTTTAGGTCATTTCTCTTCTCTTAAAGAATTTGATCCCTAGATTCAATAGTGACATACCTTAAAATAGTTAAGAAAATTTTACTTTAATATTTTTTTCCCTCTTTGGTGCCGTTTCATCTCTGCATTGATGCTATCATAGTATTTTCACTAAAAAAATTACTTTTTTTTTAAGAACATGTTTTTTCCACTTCAAAATTTGAATAGATTGTTCTTCACATATTATATCCTTCCGTAATTGTAATAGTGGGAATGTGAGAATGTGTGAAGCATTTACGATATACTTCCTTAACATAGATATATGAAAGAGATTATGTACATTTGTCAGAGCTGGAGGTAGAGCTAAATGATAGGAAATAACACCAATCCTCTCTAGAATTTCAAATGGTCTAATATAATGTGAAGCAAGTTTGCCCCTTTATACTAAATCTCATTATCCATTTTATCAAAGAGATCTTAAGAAAAACATGTTTTATTACGTGGAACTTAATATCTCGTCTTCTGCGATCAACATACTTTTCTGTCTACTCTGAACTGTGTGTAACCTCTGCCAAATCATCTTAATCTTCTCTATTGTAATATGTACTAATTCTGTTTTAAGTATTTGTCTCTTTCTAACTTTCGTCCAGTAAATTGGTGATCTGCATTTTCTCTCATACAAAATTTTATATGGAGTCATTTGTATACCGACATGATAGTTATTATTATAAGTAAATTCTACTAATACTATATACTTATCCCAACTTTCTTTGAATTTTAAAACATAGACCTTGAGAAAATTCTCCAAAGTTTGGATTGTTCTTTTCAACTGACCGTCTGTATGTAGATGAAAGGTAGTACTAAATCAAAGTTGACTACCCAAAACTCATTGTAAGCTACTCTAAATTTTGGAAGTAAATTTCGAATTACGATAAAAAAATGATGGTGAATGGTATCCCGTGCAATCTGATGATCTTTTTTACATACAATTTAATGAGTTTATCTAGTGACTATGTCCTCTTAATAGACAAAAAATATGCTGACTTGGTGAGTCTATTTATAATCAATCAAATAGAATCGAAGTATTTTTTTGTCCTTAGTAACCCCATCACAAAATCTATGGTAATGTACTCCCACTTCCACTTATAAATAGGAAGGGATGCACCTTTCCATAAGTTTTTGATGCTCAATCTTCACTTTCTGGCAAACAAGATATTTAGACACAAACTCTGTAATATCTCTTTTCATATCATGTCACCAATAACCTCGCTTTAAATCTCGATACATCTTAGTGCTACTAGTATGCACTGAAAATTTGAAGCAATGAGCCTCATTCAATAATTCTTGCTTCAATTGCGAATCAACAACGATACAAAAACGATCCTGAAATATAATTATACCATCAACAGAAACTTGAAAATCAGACATCTAATTCTGAGTCAATTTTTCTCTCAAGGCTTGAAAAGAAGGGTCCTTTAATTGACCTTCTTTGAGCCTCAACACCAAATCTGACTAGAGATATAACCTAACGAGAAAGTCATGATGAGTTTTCGCTAAGAACACCACACTGAATTCTCGAATAGCCTCTAGAGACTTTCACTTTTGCACTAATAGAGATATTGCATAACCAGCTGACTTTTTATTCAATGCATCAACAACCACATTAACCTTCCTTATATGATAATGTATAGAGCAATCATAATCGTTTAGGAGGTCTAACCATCTAATCTGTCTCATATTGAGCTTTTTCTAGATAAAAAAAAATGTTTCAAACTCTTATAATCAGTGAAAATCTTAAAAATCTAATCATACAAATAATATCTTCAAATCTTAAAGGCAAAAATAATAGTCGCTAATTATAAGTTATGAGTAGAATAATTCTTTTTATGCACTTTTAATTGTTGTAAAGCATAGGCCATAGCTTTTTCATGCTGCATCAACATACATTTCAAGTCCTTAATTGAAGTATTACTGTAAATAATCAAACTTTCTCTACCAGAAGGTATGGTCAACACTTGCGTTGAAGTCAACCTGTTCTTGAACTCCTAAAAATTTTACTCACATTGTTCACTCCATACAAACTTCATATTCTTCTAAGTCAGCTTGGTTAAAAGAGTGGCTATCTTAAAGAAGTCCTTCACAAACCTTCTATAGTAGCTTGTCAAATCTAGGAAGCTTCTAACCTCAATCACATTGATTGATTTCTTCCAGTTCAACATTGCTTCCACTTTTTGGTGATTCATTGAAATGTCCGCACCTAAGATGGTATGCCCCAAGAATACCACTTCTGAAAGCCAAAAGTCACATTTGTTAAACTTGACATATAACTACTTTTGTTTTAAGGTTTTCAACACAAATCGAAAGATGATGTTCATGCTCCGCTCAACTCTTGGAATGCACTTGGACGAATAAAGCATTTGTTCAACAACTCCTATAATTGTTTTTTCAGCTCTTTCAATCCAGTTGGTGTCATTCTGTATGAAGCTTTAGAAATAGGAGTCGTCCCTAGAATCAATTCAATGCCAAACTCTACTACCCTTTCAGTAGGTAACTTTGATAATTTCTCTGGAAAAATATCAAAAACTCTTGCACTACTAGTATACTTGCAAGAGATAATGTTTTTGAAAAATATTCTGCGATAAAGGCCAAGTAACCTTAACATCTCTTTTACAATAATTGTCAAGCTTGTATTATTTAGATGATGGTCAATGGATCCTCTCTGATTCTCACTAACTGCAAAGACGGTAGTCTTGGAGAATGGAAACTAACAACCTTTTTAAAACAATCTACACATGACACGATAGGCTGTAAGCTAATCCATACCAAGTATTACATTAAAATCATTGAAAGTTAAAATAATCAAATCAAGAAAAGGTTATGCTCACTAATCCGAAGAGTACAATTTTTAGGTACGGTTTGGTTTGGGATCAGGATCAGCATCAGCATTTTTCAGAATTATTTTTTTCTTGTAAAATTAATATTATTTATTTTACACCATTATTAAATTAAATTATTATAGAAAAATTAAATAGTTTTTTGAACATTAAATTATTATAGTATTAATTTTGATAAAAGATATTAGTTTATAAAAATGGTTCACTAGTCTTGATCTTGATTCCGAATTAAATGGTATTCTAAGGATCTCTTGAGCTACTAAAGACACTCCTGATGGTGTCCCCATACTTAAAATAAAGTACAATAAAATTATGTATAGATCTAGAATCAATCAAAATGTAAGCAGTAATACCACAAATCTCTATCATACCTCGGATAATATTGTTGGAAGCCTGAGTGTCCCGACAAGTAAGTACAAACACACGGGCTATTTTTGGTTTTCTTTTGCTAGGATAGTCCCCCTTGCTGATGTCATCTGTTAGGACAATTTCTTAACTTGTGGCATGGTTGATGACATGAATAACATAAGTGCACTCCATTGGAGTTTTTTGTACAGCTACGTGTCATGTGATCCTAAACCCTGCATAAGTAACAGTGTGGAGTCTTCAAAAGTTGTGGTGTCTTTGGTTTCTTCTCTTTCACCCTATGTTTCTTTGCAGGTTTTTGGTGATGACTCTCAACTTTGCTATGTTACCTCTAACGATTTTTTTGTTTAACATTCCTTTCAATTTTGAATTTTGTCGTAATACTCTCCACTGACAAAGGTTTGTTCAGTACTGTAGTGAAAGTTTTCAACTCAAACACTTTCACTCTTTTGCGGATCACAGGCGTTAGTCCGTTCATCAATAATGCTAACTTTTGCACATCTTAAGACACGAATTCCGGTACAAATCTAGCAAGTCGCTTAAACTCAGCTTCGTATTCTGCAACAATTCGGCTTACTTGCTTCGGGTTGAGTAGCTCCCATTGCATGTCTACTTGAGCTGACTCTGGAAAGTATCGTCCAAAAAAGCCTTTTTGAACTGTTCCCAGGTAATCTTTGTATTACTATCCCCTAAAGTACGGTAAACAGTATTCCATTAAGCTTCCGCATCACCTTCAAGCTAATAACTGACAAATTACACTCCACGACTCTGAAGGTCTTTTTAATCCTATGAAGCCAATTATCTGTTGTAATAGCACTAGATTAGTCTCTAAATACTTTTGGTGTCAAGTTCATAAATTGCCTAAGTTTTGCATTGACATCTGCATTGTTGGCCGCTAAACCCGCTTGTTGGAGTAGGTGCATCATAGCTTCGAGCATAACCTCATTCTGTGTTGTCAAAAATTCTGAAATCCTAGGAATCTCTAGTGATCCTGGAACCTCTACTAGCTGAGCTGAGGTCCCAGACTTCACTTGAAAGATATTTGTCTGATCGAAGGTTGACTTACGATCCCCATGCTGAGCTTGCCTACCGCAAGTCACACATTCTCTATGTCGACCATGTCCCCTCAACATGATAATCTAAATCAAGGGTTATATTCATATATTAGATTCAACCAACAATAGTAAAACTCATGCCACTAAATTAAGATTTTCTCAATACCCATAGATCCTTAAATTGTGAGTTTTGATACCACAATAATTGTCACACCCTGTTACCATCCGTCATTGGACTTGTAACAAAATATGACCTCATGTTATAATCTTCACAACAATATAATAAAAAGAAACATGTGGGTAAAAAAATTTCATATTGAAACTTGCACGATTTTACGTAAATAACCTTCAATATAAATAATTCAAAGTAAATATTACAAAAAATATATTGTACACATAAGTTTTTATTACGATACATAATTTGTTCAAAAGGATCAACCTATAATAAACAGATTAGCTGGCTCTTACCAATTATCTGTTAATGTTGTTCAAACACCAACGTTGTTACCTTAAAAAAATAAATAATACTGTATGAGTATGTCAACATACTCAGTAAGTAACTCCCCCACCCATAACGCAATAAAATAACATTAAGAATAATCAATTAAATAACAAAAGAGAACTCATCAATAATCAACACACAACCCACCAATAAAGACATGCATAAAAATTGAAAGAAAAGTCTCTAGCACAATATCGACCAAAGAATCAAATAATGGAGAAGGCATGCAGCTGAGTAACCAAAGAATTAAGCAACTAGTGAAGCAATTGTGTAGTTGGGGAGATATGTATGACAATTTGATTGTCTCAAAAATACTCCTAATCTCGACGTGAGTGTATTTTCAAAACTTCTCGAAGGTCGTATATATATGCATTCCCCATAAATGATGAGTGGTGTTTATCTATTACAATGAACACATCTCCTACACTTCTAGAGATCGATAATTGTCACGTCTGATAATGCACTAATTGTATAAGGAAATTATTCCACTAAAACTTACTTATCTATTTTTGTGGATAAAATGATCATAAAAATCAAATTAATCTCCCAATAACTACCAACAAATGTAGAGAGCAAGTAAGAAAAAAATTATCACACCTAAAAAAAATATTTAATCAAAACTGATAAGCTAAAAGCTGATTTCAGATGTTTCAAGGTCAACAATGGATTCTACTTGAAGAGACGATTCCAACGGATGTTAAATTATTTAATTCAAAGTTCAAATGAAGAAATTATGCAAAATAAAATTTTAGATATGCAAATAACTCTATTTATAATTTAACAGATTGTATAAATTTACAATAATTAAAAAGAATTTGAATTAGTTCTTACATTTTACAAAAATCCCCTAATATTAGTTAAACTTAAGTTTACTTTCTTATAATTTTGTTGTTATACAGATTTTATACTCAGCTTCGCAATAAATTGAAAATATATGCATAATCCTTACTGAAAAAAAATAATATAGGGATGTTTAATTATTTTACAGAAAAACTATCTTTATTATGAGAAATTAAGTTTTCTAATATTTTATAAAAACACCCTCTAAAATCGTCAAAATTAAAAACCTATCAAACTCAATCCAAAATTAGAATCAAGCACAGCGTAAAGCCAAAATCGAATCATGTCTAAATCAACTCAAACTAATTAAATTAAAATCCAAATTAACTAAATTGATTATCTTCAACTTCCATTTCCACCACCCTCGAACCACCTTTGGCTATTGCCGAACCACCACCGGACTACTGCTAGTCGATCGCCAGACTATCACTAGCCAATCACCGCAACACCATCGGCCGGTCACGTAACCACTGCCAAAATTTCGTCAAAAACTTATTGGAAAGTTACCATTGTTGTTTTTATCACAAAACCTAATTCATTAATTAAATTTAAATCCAAATATATCAAAATCTAACTTAAGTTTTGAGATTCAATATAATCTATGCACATACTAGAATTTGATTATAAATTTTAATCCAAGACTTGTAAATAACATGCATGCATTAATAATCTAGTAAAAAATGAGTATGAACCAATAAATTATGAAAATATGATGTGATTTCAATAGAAAGTACAAAACCAACAATATCAATTAAGGGTACCTATCTTGATATCGCCTCCAATTTTGTTGCAACCTGAGATTTCCTTCTTTAGCAACTTTGTCCAATTTTTTTGACAATGATGACACTCCTAGGTACACAAAAAATTTTCTCGTAAGATTCTGTGACTCCAGTTTCTCTTTCCAAATTATTTTAAAAAATATTTCAAATTTTAAGGATAATAATCCTTATTTTGACTTATTTATCTTAACCACTTAAGCCCAATAACCCAATAATATCATAATCTTTGTATAACATTTGGAGTCACTAAAGAAGACAATAAGAAATTTGAGGTAAGAACAACCATTGGAAGATTTAGTCAGAAAAAATGCAGAGAATGAGAAAAAACTAAATCAGTAGAGGATTTTTTTCTGGGAGCAGATGAAAAACCAGGAGAATTACAAAGGTGGAGGTAATAAAAAACCACCTAAGGATGGTGGTGGTGGTGACAACAGTAATCAGGATTTTGCTAAATCTATGGATGAATTACTTCAAGTGATTTTAGCAACAACTGATTTTATCTTTCTATCAGAATTTTCATTAATCTTGAATCTACAATGAGAACTTTGAATGCTAGTCCAAATTTGCCTGCATTTTTTTTGTTTTTGCAAAGTAATGGGATTCTTTTTGTTATAGTATTTTTTTTTCACAATAATTTGTAAGATTATTTTAAATGCATGTATATACTCGTGTTTTTTCTTCTATTCTTGTGTGCTAGTTGTCTTAATTATCCTTTTCTTTTTTGTTGGTAGTGCATATTATAAAGGACACAAATTTGTGTTGCTTACATATGTCTTTTGCCTGTACATGTGCACAATAAAACCAGACGCACTAGCTCTTTTTTTCATCCTCTGCAACCATTCATCTGTAATTTTTGGAGATACCTCTGCCCAGTTATTGTGCTAAAAATTGGAATTTCAGAAATAGCATCTAAACAAAGGCTTTGGGAGAAATCTAATCCATCCATGACAGCTGTGAAGCGAGAAGGAAAACCTAAAACTGTCCATGATTTTTAGCGGCTAATCCATAGTTTCTGTTCAATTTGTGATTTTTTATTTTTTATTTTTTGCATGTTGGCAGTTAGCCGCTCAGCCATGCTAGCGCTTTCTAAGACAACTGAATGTGTGGCCAATGCCTTGAAGTGGCTTTTCTTGGTGGATTCCTCTGGTTTATAGTTTGTCTGTCTAGTTCTTTTTTCCCCTGCTTTCATGCTATTGCGAGTGAAGGTCCGGTTAGATTTGTTAATCCTCAGCTTTCCAGTATTCCATTTCAGTCGTGTCCCCTGCTGAATGATAGTGTGTTCTCTTGATTTAGCTCATTTGGTGTAATTTCCAAGCATATAAAGGCAGCCAAGTACACGCAATTGTGACATTTGCTTCATTGCTAATTTCTGTAACTGAACAATCATTGCCGATCACCACTATCCTTCCAGATCACCCTTGGCAATGTCATAGTTGGTTCTTCAATACGTCACTATAAACATTATCAGCCCTACTAAGGGTACAAATATGCTAAGCCATTCTGGATTTGTAATTTCACTCCAAGCATCTTGAATTCTGTTGTTGGCAAATACCGTGACTCTAATATTTGTTCATATTCCACCATTGCCCTCAACACTACCTCCAGCATAGCAAGTAAAATTCTCCAACCAAGGTTTCTTGCAGCCTACCACACTATTTTATCTCAAACTAAGAAAAAATTGTGCTGATTTGATCTGCCAATTTCTTTCATTTCTTCCCATATAAACACAACTTATCACTAGCTACTAAATTTACATCTTTATCATTCCATTATGCTTTGAACTTCCTCTCTCATGTTATCCAGTTGAATTAGGTTTCACTCAAATAACTTTGAGGTTTTGATATGCTTCTTTTGATTTGCAAGTAGTCCCAGGTCTTATTGTAGTTTAATGGGCAGTTTCTAGTGTCGTTCTATTGTAATCCATGCCTCACACTTTAACAGCGGAAATACAATAAGATTTGTTGACCTCTATACGGTTGAGAATTGAATTGCCCTACACAGAAAATGTGAATAACATCAGGACTATATGATGCGGCAAATGCAATATAACTGAAACCTCTTCAATTGAAATTTGACACATAAAGTAGATCTTTGGTGGATTATTTGCATTTACTGCTATATGCCACTTTCAAGCATGTAAATTCGAAATTTCTGTGAATACTACAGGTTTTGCACATCTAGTGGCTTGCAGAAATTCAAATTAACAAAAAAAATTGAAATTTCTGTGAGCCACTAGATGTGCAAAACCTGTAGTATTCACAGATACTTATCTTGGAGAGGTCAAAAATTATGTTCATGATGCTTATAATGTTTGCCTGCTAATATATGCCTGCTTGACCATAAAAAAAAATGAGGATTTGCTTTCCCCTTTAAATTGCTGACTTGTATTTGCCACAAAGCTCTACTGATTACCAGTTTCCTGGTGTCCCAGTATGTTTGGATTGTGCAAGGCAAGGAACTGACAGTGCTTTGCACAGGCTATATGCAATATCTCTCGGGAGCTCAAATTAGCCCCCAGTTGCAACGTGCCTTCTATAAATGGGAATATTTCTGTCACAGAATAACTGGATGAGAGACAGAGGCAACTAACTGAGGAGGATCCAGAACCAGAAGACTGGTTGGAATGAGCATTCTTGATACAATTCACATGATGGTAAATATACCTTCTGAAACACAAAATCAAGTTCCCTTGGGTTTTCCTTCTCATGTTGTTGTTTTATCCTAGTTTCTCAGATGGAATGAAAGACTTGTAGCGGTCATTTGGATCAATTCCGATTTGGAATTGAGGAAGTTGTTAATTTGATTAATTCCGGGGAATTAAAGGAATTGACCCAATTGGTAAATTTCGGTATTTGGATATATTTTAAAGTAAAGTTAAGAAATTATCAATTTTGTCAATTTCGCAAATTTTGGTGTTTAGATTGAAAATAAAATTAAATCATTTTCAAATAAGTAAAATTACTTTTTTTTATTTTATTTATATTTATTTTTTTTAAAAATAAATATTTAATAAATTAATTAATAAAACATATTTTGGTGGTTAAAAATATATATAAATATTAAAAATATATTTACGTTAAAAAAATAATTTTTATAATATTTATCAAAAATATATTTATGTTAAAAAATATTTATCAAAAATATTAAAAATATATTTACGTTAAAAAATTTGGTTTATTTTTTTTCAAAATAATGTTAATGGTTGAAGCAAAAAAAATGTAAAAAATTTTTATCAATCCATCCAAGTAAATATGGGTCCCATACAATTTCGAACTAAAATTGTAAATTTGACTTTTTCAGAAGAGAAATTCAAATGTTATTAATCGGAATTGTTAAAAATTTCAATTTCAATAATTTTAAACAGTATTATTGTAATCAAATAATGGAATTGGGGGAATTGAGAATCCAATTCTCCTAATTTCTCCAACTCGGACTATTTGAAATTGATCTAAACAGCCCTATATCCTTGTTATATCAAGGACAAAGAAACTAGTCTTTTCTGCTGGATCACATATTCAATCAAATTTTACTTCTTGGAGGATAGAAGCAATTTTTACCCAAATTTGAATCCTTGTTGACTTTATTCTTGCTTCTTTTATATTGCAAAACAAGTGGCAGAAGTAATTTTTGTAATTACATCAGCTGTGAAGGATGTCTCTGGTAAGCTTTCTACCGTGCTTCTCTTCCTTGAAGAGTGTCAAAAGAGAGGACTATGCTTCGATGAAATTGTTTTGGAAGGTAGGTTTTTTCTTTTCTCCTGTTTGCATATTAGACCATTCATCCTTGTACTTGAGTTAATTGTATTTATTTATTTTTCTGCTAAAGGAGATGCTTGAGGACATGGATAAAGATGGAATCAAATGGTAGATAAGGCTGATATCTGCCTACTGATGTTTGAGCTGGATGCTGCGCATGGTTATGTGTTGAAACACGTTCTGCATGTTTTAGTTCTTGATGCATGCAGCCTTTTGTTGTATTCTTTCTTTTGAGGTGTAAGTCATATTGATTCAATAATACTTTTTCATCTAAAGACTGTTGTGGGACTTCCACTTAATTTGAATACATCTATATAATGTTAGTATTAGCTGATGATGCCTTACATAGATATCTTCTGCTTTAACAATCTGCACAGAAAAACCCTACATTTTTGTTATGGAGTGTCAATTTAGTTCATAATTCTTGGACGGCTTGAGCTCGATTTGAATTTGGTTCGACTTTTTTTTGAACTCTAGCTCAAAAACTCAGCTCATTTGGTAACGAGCTGAATTTGACTTGATCTAACTCACTTGATTTCAACTCAAGTGTTTGTTTTTTTTTAATATATTAAAATATATTTTATAATATATAATATATAATATATATTTAATTATTTAATTGTAATGTTGTAGTTGATATACTTTTTATCTTTAGATATTATTCTATTATTATGATTTCTTCAATATTCATATTTTTTTAATCATATATATCATTAGTATTATTATCTATAAATTTTTTAAGTTTAATATTTTTTATTATAAATTTATAAATTATAATTTGTGATATTATAGCTGATTTTTTTTATATTTTTTGTATTTTTTAAGATTATTTTTTTATATAAATTAATTAAAAGATTAATTTTTAAAAAATATATTTGAGCCGCCCCTACATCACAGCTATCCTTGGACGCTCAACGTGGTCCGGACTTCTTTACATGGACGATGATTCAGCCGTGCCAAAATCTGAGAAAATTAGGCTAGAGTTCCACACACCAAATTGTCTTGTCAGAATTAATCGCCTTTATATAAAATTATAAAATAATTTGCACCAGCCGGGAATCGAACCCGGGTCTGTACCGTGGCAGGGTACTATTCAACCACTAGACCACTGGTGCTTGTCAAGCTATGGCCAAATATTTTAAAAAATATATTTTAAAATCAAACAAAAAGAAATTTCCCTTACGAATTTGTGATTTTGTTCAAATATTTATAAAAAAAAATAGAAGTATCAAAGTCCGCTAAATTTTAAAGAAAAGCAAAGCCATGCATCACAATAATTAAATCTCCACCAAAAAATTGTTAAGTTTTAAATTTCACAAATCATCCCATATTCAAATAATTGAATATTTTATTAGTATAAAAATTGATCAAAAGAATCCAAAACAAATAGAATTTTCATAGCAAAGAATAAGTGAACAATTTTGATGGTATAGAGACTGATATTTAGAGAGGAAGATCTTGTTTGTTAATATCTTAATATATACGGAGTTGTCCATAATTTTTAAGGTGATTTACATATATCTCATTGTAATTTTGTGAAATTATATATAACTCTTTCAAAATTTTATAATTATATACAATTTTTTAGGTTTTTGCCGTCATTGCAAATAAGTAGGTGTCATTTATTTTAGTGTTAAAAAGCAATCAATTTTTAACTAATTAAATTCAAACAACCGAACTCTTTTCTTTTTTTCTTTTTTTTTTGTGTCCATTGATCATCTTTTTTTTTTCTCTATCTCTTCTTTTCCTTTTTGTCCACACCTTTTTCACTTTTTATATATATTTTATCAAACACTTAAGAGCATATATTCTATCAAGTCTCCATATGCATATGTACTTAAGAAAAAGGTGGTGATGTGTGAATTTTTTTCTAAGGTTATATTGGGGCATAAAGTCATGAATAATGGAGGTAGTGTTTGGAGAAAAAGGACTGGAGTAGAAGGTGATGTGGAGGAGAGAGGAAAGCCGAGGTAGTTGGGAAGAAGCTAGAAAAGAGGAGGACAAAAATGGGATGAAGATTGGAAAAGTTGACATCATTTTGTAGAAATGAAAGTGATGAAGAGAAGATGAGATTGACGAGGATGAGATCATAGGTTGTTATGTAGAAGACCAATGTTCGCTATAATTCACAATTGAAAAAAAAAATAAAAGAAAAGAAGAAAGAATAGGACACAAGAGATTTATATGGTTTTGTTTGCAATTTACTTTATGGGCGAAGATGATTCAAAGGAGACTTTATTAATAAGAAAGAAGAGGAGATTACAATAATGGAGATGAAATTCTAATATCACAAACTCTCACAAGAGACTTACCTAAATATCATAAGACATTATGAGAGTTTTGATATATGCTTCGCTTTTTCTCAGTATATAAAACCCTTAGATGAATAGAGTATTTATAGGAATAGCCTAATTAAATTTTAGCAAGAGTAGAATACTAATTCAAATAATGGATTTGATGTACTAATCCAAGTATTCTGGTAAGAGACAAATTTATAGAAGGATTAGGGTCATTAAATCATTTCCTAATACGGATCCTAATTTGATTAGAACTTTCGAAACATGACTAAATCAATAATTTCTACCTTGACTCGAAATTTTTTTTTTAATTTAAATCTTTAATAGATGTCGTTACCATTGCCTTGTAGGGTAGAATCAATGACCTTGAACATTAATCAAGTCCAAACAGAACTTAAACTTGTCAATCGGAATTACTTTCGTCAGCATATTTGCAGAATTTCTTGAAGTATAAATCTCTTGTAAAGAAATTTTATCATCTTCAATAATGTTCAGAATTAAGTAAAATCAGACATCTATATGTTTTGATCTGATATAGTACATCTAATTCTTTGTAAGATATATGACGCTTTGACAATAAAAAAAATAGGGGGAACATCTTGAGAGAAATTAATTTTAGTTGTCAAATTTTTAACCATAGATCTTCTTTGACTACTTATATAGCCACCATATATTTCGACTCTATTGTAGACAATATCACAGTTGACAGCAAGATATATCTCTAACTAATAGTCACACTGTAAAGGATGAAAAGATAACCATTGAGAGATTATCGTTAATCAAGATCCTCAACATAGTTTGAATCAATATAACTAACAATTTCGATCTCTTGAACTATGTTTCTAAACATAGGCCAACATTATGAGTACCTTTGATGTATTTTAATAACTACTTCACAACTTGTTAATGCTCTTTTTTCTAGATTTGCTGTGCAGTAGCTAACAATATTGACTGCTTGTATAATATCGAGTCTTGTACATACCATATCATATATCAAGGTTCCAACAACACTGAAAAATGAGATGTTCTTCATGTGTACATGCTCCTCATCTATAGAAGGATATAATTGAGGTAAAAGTTTAAAGTGGGCTACTAAAGGAGTACTAATGGATTTTGAATTTTGCATGTTAAAATGAAAAATAATCTTTTTGAGATACTTATTATGTTTGAACTATAACTTGTCATACTTCAGTCCCAATCAATTTTCATGCTAAAAATTTTTCATGTAGTATCTAAATCTTTCATCTCAAATTTCTTTATTATTCTATACTTTAAATCATTAATTAGAAATATGCCTTGCGTAGTAATAAGCATCTCATCAATATGAAAAAAATATAATAAATGAATTATTAGCATGTAGTTTAAAGTAGACATAACAACCATATTTACAATGGATAAAACCTGATTCCGACATGAAATTTTCAAACCTTTTATACCATTGCCTTGAAGATTATTTCAAATCATAAAGACTTATTCAACTTGCAGACATAAATTTTTTTCTCTTTTTGGATGAACCCTTTAGGTTGCTGTATAAAAATTTGTTCTTCTAATTCTCTATGTAAAAAAATAATTTTGACATCAAACTATTCTAATTAAAGATTATGAAAAATAACTAAACTAAATAGAAAATGAATAAATATGTGTTTAACCACAGGAGAGAAAATTTAATTGAAGTCAATAACTTCTTTTTGTAAATACCTTTTCGCAACTAAATGGATCTTAAATTTCACACCATGTATTTCAAAAGAATCCTCTTTTTTTTTTAGAACACCCACTTATAATTAATTACTTTTTTACCTTTTGATAATTTTACTAAGTTCTAAGTATGGTTATTTTAAAAAGAGTTTATCTATTTATTCATAGTAATTTGTTGTTATAAAGAATTCTTATTTTGCACTACTTTTTTTAAGAAGAATGATTACCATTATCGGTGAATAAAACAAAATCTATCATATACTCAAAATAATACATTTCGGATGACTTTATAATTTTTTGAGATCTTCAAGGTATAATCTTCTCACAAACTTTGAGTTGACTCTCATAATTCTCTTGAGAGTTTAAGATATCCTGAATATCTTTTTGTGGAGAAAGTACAGGCTCTACCTCTACCTGAATTTTATCACTATGACTTTCATGAGGATTTTAACATAACACTTTCATCAAATATTATATATCTCTCAATAATTATATTACTAATATTGGGATCCCACAAATGATATCCTTTTAACTCTTTTAGCATAATTAAAAAAAATATACTTTTAGGAACGTGCATCTAACCTATCTTAGCGACATGCACACAAGCAGGACAACCAAAATTTTTTTTAAAAAGAATAATTTGCTAGCTCACCAATCCATATCTCTTCAAGAATTTTAAAACTAATAGTTATTTGAAAAAAGCGATTCACAATGAAGTACATTGTGTTGATTGCTTTTGTCTAAAAATTTTTGTTAAAATTTGCTACACTAAGCATACTATGAGCTTTCTTCAATAAAGTTATATTTATCATTTTAGCTATACCATTCTGTTGAGGTAATGTGACGTTTGATGTCTTCATCTTAACAAAATTTAAGAACTCTATGAATTTGTACTCCCTGCTATTGTCATTTTTGAAGTATTTAATTTTTCTACTAGTTTTTCTTTCAACTGAAGTTTTTCACCATTTGAAAATAAAAAATACTTTGGCTTTGTAATACAAAAAAAAAAATTCATAATTTTCTAAAAAAATCATCAATAAAACTAACAAAATAATGAACATTAGATTTTGATGAAATAAGAGAGCAGTACATGTCATAATGAATATAATCATTAAACTTTTAGTACGATAAATACCGATATTAAATTTTATTTTATACTATTTACTATAGAGACAATACTTATAAGAATCTAAGTTGTATGAGTTAAGCCCTTTCAATAGTTTTCTTTTATTAAGTTCATTAAACCTTACTCATTTATATTTTCAAGATGTATATGTCATAAGTGAGTCATATCAAAAGAACACTGAGAAACTGCTACTTTACCTTCAACGGTTTTTCCCACTAATTTACATAAATTTTCATGTTTTAGGTCTTTCATCACTATTAACGAGTCTTTAGCAATCTTAAGAACTCCACCTTTAGCAGAATACTTACAACTAGTAGAATCCAAAGTATCTAAAGAAATTAAATTTTTTTCAAATCAGAAACATATCTAACGTTAATAAAAATCTTAACAATGTTATTAAATGTCTTAATTTTAATTGTTTCAAGTTTTATAATTTTGCATGAATTATTATTATCCATTAAAATTAAACGACCATTAGAAGACTTATAGTTTTCAAGTAAATTCTTATTAGGGTACATGTGATAAGAACAATCAGAACAACAAATTCAAGTATCGTAGTAATGATCAAAATCAAAATTAATAGAGAGAATATTACTTTGATCATTATCAAAACTTCTTTCAATAATTGATACTTATTTTTTAATTTGCTCTTTAGACTGATATTCTTTTTTTTCAATTTGAATTTCTAACACTCTTCAATTACATGTCTCATCTTCTTGCAGCATTTGCAACTCTTTCCTTTAGAGATGGATCTAAAACGACCTGGTTTTTTTTTTTTTAGTATGACCTTTAACAAGTAGTACTTCTGAGTGTAACTCATCTCCTTCAATCTGTTTTAAATATTTATTAAATATAAGAAAAACAGAAATATTATCAAATTTAAATCCTTATTATACAGAAGAGTAATTTTTTGATTTTCAAGAGAAGAAGATAGAAACGATAATAAAATAATTATCTGATTTTCATCTTCAATTTTAATATCAATGCTCAACAATTGATAAACTAATTTATTGAAAGTATTAAATGATCGATTATATTCTTACTTTCTTTTTATCTGAAAATTGAAAATTTTCCGCCTTAGTTAAACTCAATTTGAAATAAGCTTACTCATGCTTTATTTCTCTAGCTTGTCTCATAACTGTGAAGATGATGTCTCATCAAAAAACGGATAGAGTATCTCATCGATAAGACTGAGGAGGATGATACTTTGTGCACTAATTTTCTGATTCTCTTAGGCACTTTTGTTAATATCTTTAGGTTTAATATCCTCTAATATACTTCTCAACTCTTGTTAAATAAATTTTGTACGAACTCTTGTTTGTCAAATAAAAAATTCTTACTTTTCATTAAATTTCTTTACATCAAATTTTGTAATAGACATCTTGAACCAAACTTTAATATCAATTTATTATGCAAAAGATTGATGTTTATTGTAATTCACAAAGTAGAAAAAAAAAATAAAAAATAGTACACAAAAAATTTATATGCGACCTTCTCTACGGGAAAAGACAATCTGGAGGAGCACGGGAGAGGAGAAATCTCCGCTTGGTGGCGAGCGAGATGAACGCCTTTAGGCTTTTGGGGGATATGACCCATCTCCTCAGCATCATCATCCTCCTTCTCAAGGTCCGCACCATGAAATCCTGCGCAGGTACTTGATTTTTTCTCTCAATCTTCATCCTCCTTCAGATTGCTCAAGGTTTTCCAATAGTCATTCATAAATTTTGGAATTTGAGGAATTTTTAAAATGGGCATCTTGGACGAGATGCATTACTTTTTCTCTTTTCTGGTAGAAATGAGAACCCATTTATTGATTTAATTTTCAAATTTAGGGATCTCGCTCAAAACACAGGAGTTATATGTGATTGTGTTTGTGACCGGGTACCTTGACTTGTTCACGAGATTCTATTTGTCATACGACTCCGTTATGAAGCTTGTTTTCCTGGGCACTTCCATCAGCATTGTTTGGCACGTGAAGTATCATAAGACTGTCAGGCAGACTTATAACAAAGGCTAGGATGCTCTACGGCACTACTTCCTCATGTTCCCTTGGGCTGTTCTCGCACTCTTGGTGCATCCCTTTACCATCACCGAGGTAATTCACTCGGCCTTTTGGCATGCTTGGTAACAGGTTCGTTGTTTAAGGTGGAGTTCTTAAGAACTGATTAATTTTGGTGGTCTGTTTTGACGCTAAAAGCAAAGGTTTTTTGGAAGCTGTTGCCAATAATCTTGTTGTAATTATATTCCTTATTTCCGTTGTTATTCTATGTTATCTTTTCTCTCTTCTCCATCTTCTATTTGACTTGCAATGAGTTAAATGAACACCCTGAATCGCTAACAGGTCTTGCAGACATTTTCAATATACCTTGAAGCTGTTGCTGTCTTACTACGACTGGTATTGTTACAAAGATCAAGAAATATAGACAACTTGACTGGGAATTATGTATTCCTGCTAGGGCATGTTTTATAGCACGTATTTGCCGGGTATCTCATATGCTTTTACAAGCAAATGCCATAGGTTGATTTTATTTATTTGTGTACATTCATTCTCATGAACGGAAGTTGATATGGATTTTTATATTGTAAAGCCTTTTTTCCAAATTGTAATACGCAAAATGAAACATTACTATTCACAAGTAGTACGTGTTATATAGTTTGGTTGCTGCTCCTTGCCTCCCTTTTAGAGTGTCAGCTGTTAGATTTGGTTGGATAATCCATTGAGAACTTTGCCTTACAAAACTTTTTTGGTTATAGATGTTCTCTTGTGGTGGGATATAGCATTGTTTGATTTTTCAAGTATTGATGAAATGCTAAACACAATAATTCAATAACTTAATATTACATGTTAATATAATCTATGCTTTCTGTTGCACACACCATTAAGTGCTGCTATCTGGCAAGCTTATGAGCTCTTCTTGTATGCCAAGAATTTGTGATTTGTTACCATATCCAGGTCTACATTTGTAATGGTTATTCTTTTCTTCTTTGCTGAATTGCATCATAGGTGAAGTTATATCTCTTTTATTGAGCAGTGCTGTTTCATAGATATATATTTGTAGGGCTTATAGGGCGTTATATCTTGTAAATTGGGTCTATCGCTTCTTTACAGAGAACCACCAAATTTGATGGACACCTAAGTTCTTGTTCTCGATGGTTTACCTGTTGACATTCTGATTTTCATTCATGTAATTTTTATTAAGATCATCTGATTGTTTTTATTGATTTGTGTTTGTTTGCGAACACTGCGGGATCTTCTAGATTCAAAGAAACCCTAAAGTAGGTACTATTGCGTGACTAGGAAGTAGGAATGTCTTGTGTTTTTTGTTTTTTTCGTGAGCTAGGCCTTTCTTTTATTCGTGTGTGCGATAACATATTTCCCTGTAACCGTGTTCCATTTTTTTTTTTTCATTTTGTGGCATTCTAATATTATTTCATTTTCATCTTTTGATAAAAATTGTATGCGTGTTCTTATTTTACCTTTGATGTAAGACTTGTGAGAAAAACGAGTTTAAAATAATTTAAAATTAAATTAAATAAATTTACATATCTCAAGGTCCGAAACAAAATCCTAAAAATTATATATATAATTTTTAACTGATTCACCTTGAGTTCTTACTACTCTTTAATAGGGAAGAATTAAAGAGGAGGAAAAATTTCAAAATAATAAAAAAAATTCTTCAAACAAGACCGAGAATGAAACAAAACAGCAGTGAATTCTGATGCTCTGTTTCTCTCAATTCAATTACTCTATTTCAATTAGTAACCAACTTTTTATTTATCATTTTACAAATAAGTCCCTCAAATTTTTTATAATTACAAATTAAAGTTTCATAATTATAAATAAGGTTAAATATTTATAAAAAGTCTAAATCTCAAATAATTCAAATAACTCAATTTAAATTCGATTTTCAACCGGATTCAATCTCATAAAATTTATCCTCTTCCAACCAGACAACCTTAAGGTGAGACCAGATACTGGGTATACTGTAAAATATTTTAACCCATCACGAAATACTCAAATAAATATATATATATATAAATTTTGGCTCTGTCTATACTATCATTCATTGTCATACAAATATCAATTAGATAGTCAAATTTGAGCTACTCACTATATTTCTAAACTGTTTGATTCGAATTGTACAATCAAATTTATTTTAAAATAAATCAATAAACAGTTTATAAGACCACGTGACTAACACTGTGATCAACAGCTTGATTTGTCTCGCTTTCTCCAAACGGCTCTGTATGCTGATTTCTTCCATTATTACATAAAAGAGATATGCTCTCTTTTCCTGTGGTATTCAGAGGTGGATGGAAGACTATCATTGTCCCTCGCTAACCCTAACTATTTGTATTTACAGCTGGAGAAACCATGAAAATTCGAAGCTCCCTGAATGAAATAGCATCGAGTAACTTGCAGTTTTGACTTTTGAAAAAAAATATCTATTCCTTTGTGGTCATCAATTAAACTCCCATCCGGAGCATAACCTCCCGTTTCGGGTTGGTTCTGATTACTTGTCTCATAATCCATGTCTAACTTATACCTATTATGCTGTTCAAGGATTTGTCTTGCACTTCCAAATTGGTTCAGCGGCAAATATCCCGTTTTCACTTCAGCTAACATATTAGCATATGAGTATAATTTTAACACTCATATGGATTTGAGTTGCCAGTAGTGTTCTTCCTTAAATGAGCTGAATAGTTGTAGCTGCAGAAGAGAAGAATCAGAGGCTGTATCGTTGTTATTGGATTTTGTAATGCTTTGTAATTATCTTTTAATCTGTTCTTAGCTGCTGCTCAATCCTCTGGAAACTGTTAATGTCCATGCATATTGTAATCTCGTTTATAAATTGATGGTCTGTGGGTGACAGATGCTGAAGATTTAACACGTAAATCACGAAAGCAGCACAAACAGATGATCTGTGTTTTGTATTTTGTTACTATCTGCTCAGATGGACGAGATATGCAGCGATCTTCTTCCTACAAAGAAACAGCAAATTTTAATTTGGCCGTCTTTCGTGTCGGCTTCTGATGGGGATTACCAGGATTGCTTCTCGTTGAATAAGCTATCTTTCGCTTTTTAAATAAAAAAAATAAAAAATCTTAGATTCATTATTTGATTATTCAATTGTGCCAAGACATTAATTTTGCAAGGTTTAGGTACAAATTTTGTTAGTAAGTTTTTTATTTAGCCAAAACATGATCCAAAATCGAACTCTTGGGGCCGGCCCATCATCTGTGACAACTAATTGGGTTTTATATAAATGTCTCAAAATCAGTTTTGCTTTGCAATTTTTGTTTGAATCTAGGGTTTAAATGTAAAAAGCAAGATTTAAGTTTCAATTTCGATATCTAGCGACATCGATACGTTCGGTCATTTCGGCATTTTAGTTTCAGTTTCGATCATTTTAGTTTCAGTAAAAAATTTTTTAATTATTAATTACGTGTTAATCAGAGTTTAAAAATTTTAGTAAAAATTTTAGAAATTCTCAAAAAATTATAAAAAATTATAAAAAAGCATTAATAATTTTATCATAATAATAAACATAAGTTTAATTAATTTTAACTAATTTTAATATTTAATCACTTAATGGGTAGACCAATCTTTAAAGTTAGAAATAATAATTATATTTAATTAACTAAAAGATTTTTTTGTTTATAAACCCCTACTTGATTCTATTTTGAATTTCGATTTCAAAAACGGTTTCAACACTCATAGAAATTGACTCGTTTTGGTAAAAAAAAATCATTTTTATTTTGATTTCGACCAACAAAATTTTTATTTATTAATTATATTTTAAACAAAATCTAACTTTATTTTAATTATTTTTTAACTTCAAATTAAACAAATTATAATATTTTTAAAATTTTTTGAAACAACTATGTACGATCTCAGTCGAAAGAATTTTTTAATTATTAATTATGTGTTGACATGGGAGTGGGACACTGATTGATATATTTATTTATTTTTTGCTTTTATTTTCAGTAGAGCGGCCATGTATGTGCAAGAAAAAGATAAAAATGCATGCACATAAACCGTGTTATGATTTTACTGTTCACTCGGCTATCATTTGTAGAAGTCAGTGAGTGCACAGGGGCAGATGCCAAAAATCGACGTGAGGGAGCAAATTCGATACCGACGAGGGCTCGAGTGCTGGTGCGAAACTAATGATAACTACACGATCTCCCAGTGTAAGCTCGCTGTGTGCTCTCCCTACATAAGCTCACTCCACAATCTCCCGATCCAAGCTCATTATGCTCATTTTGCGCTCACCACCGCAATAAAACCTTAATCTTAAATCGAAACCAATTTTGACGGAATATTTCGTCACCATCCAAATCGAAACTTTCGAGTTGAGATTTAAAACCTCACTAAAAAGCCAAATCAGATTCGCCTTGAGATTCGTACAGTTCCTCTCGCTGGGGATTTCTAGGTTGTTCCGCTCGAGGGACCAAGAGTGGACGTACAACGGCATCCAACGGCTGAGATTATCCCGAAGCTTCAAGAGGGCAAGAGAACAACAAATTAACAAAACCCAAACCCTTCCCTTCTCTTCTATCAAACCTCATCTAGAGCCCTCCCCATCTTCTCGAACTTGCCGGAGCTGCTCTGAAGCCTCGAATCCGTACCTTATCCGCTTCCATTTCTCACAGCCCGAGACCTTCCGATTTCCGTTCAGGTGAGAATCTGGTCTCGGTTCAAATCTTCCTTTTGTTTTAATCGATATTTTCTTCCTCTTTTGCTTTGGAAAATGGGAATATGCGTCGTCTCTGATGCCTTTTTTTCTCTTACGATTATCAAACCAAGAATTTGGAAACTATCTAGATTTTTGTTCAAGATAGGATTTTTTTTTAAAAAAAATGGTTTCTGTTGGGAGATCGTGAGGAAAAAAAGTTAGAAGGTTCGTAGTTTAGTATATATCTGCATTTGGGTTCTTCAAAAATCACTTCTTGCGTTCATTTTTTACTGGAGTTCTGTATTCAGGAACAGAAAGTATGTAGATTCTTTTTTTTTTTTTTCGGTTATCAATTTGGAAACTTTCTAGATTTTTGTTCCAGGTTGTCCTTTAGAAATGGGTTTTGTTGGAGATCGTATGGAAATGAGGAAAAATTCGTACTTTAGTACATAGCTGCATTTGGGTTTTTTAAGAATCAATTCTTGGACTCATTTGTACTGTGCTTTAGTATTCAATAACCTGAAATTTGTAGTTTTTTTCCTTGTTCTCTCTCTTGAAGATTGGATTCAAAAAGTGGGTTTTTTGGTTCGGGGGATTCCTTATCAGGCAGAAACTTTGCCTGCCCACTCTTACTCTTTGGTCTGGATTAGGCATCTATTAGCCTTCATCTGGGGATCATATATGAGCATTTTTGGGACTTACGCTTAGAGTTTTTACCTACTATAGGACGTTAAGAGATACAAGTGATGATGAGAACTATCGTTTGATGTATAACTGCAAAGTTACATCTATAGACACTTGTGGTTAGTGTCTGCTCACCTGTCTGAACTTGTCATAAGGAAATTCAGGAAAAGAGTAATTAAGTTTCTGGGACACTTTTCGAGGAAAAAATGTGGACAGTCTGAATATGAATATACCACTCTAACTATTCCTTTAGCGCCACAGCCACCAGTGAACTGGTTAGATGTTCTTAAGTTTGGATCTCTTAGCGCTGAATAAGCTGGTTATATTTGGGTCAAACCTTCCAGAGTCCCAGGTGGTTTTATGTACGGTGAAATAAATGTCAATCTCTTGATGTGGTGAGGTATAAGGTCTCTGAATTGTGGATTCTGCTTTTTTAATTGTGTTCAATAGGTAATGGCATCGACTTTCAGCACCATGTCAACTGTTGGTCCTTTGGCTGCTCCTCGCAGAAATGGAGACAGGCAGCTCTCATCTTCTGTTCGGAGCTATTCTAGGTTTTCTTCGCTTGCTGCGATATCCTCTAGTTCTTTTAGTGGCAGTAGGCAAAATTTGTTCCTACAAAAGAGATGCAATGTGAGGGTTAGGGCAATGGCCAAGGAGTTGTATTTCAACAAAGATGGATCAGCAATTAAGAAGCTTCAGGTGATTGTCTTGATATTTCCCATTGTTCACTTGGTATTCTATAATGCTACATATTGTTTCTGACATGCTACCCTTGTTGTTACAGACTGGAGTTAATAAGCTTGCTGATCTTGTAGGGGTTACTCTTGGTCCAAAGGGCAGGAATGTTGTTCTAGAGAGCAAGTATGGCTCGCCAAAAATTGTCAGTGATGGAGTTACAGTGGCAAAGGAGGTGAGTCAAGACCAGCGTGAAAAAAGATCCTGTGGTGATTCCACTATGGGAAACTTATGCCACATTTCTTTTGTATTTTCTTCTTGTTTATAAACTATGGTTACTTATACAACATTTCTTTTGTATTTTCTTCTTGTTTATAAACAACAGTAGCTGATTCTAGATGCTTTATTGGTCTTAGATTTTGGCCTTAAGTGTCCAGGTTCTATGATCTCAGCTGGTCATTCACCTTGTAAAATTTCTCTTGCATGGATTTTGAACATTATTTGGCATGGGTCAATTGTGCTATTATACAGTCTTTAGAAACCACAAAGCTGCTGCCTCTGCAAATTCCTGCTTTTCCCTGTTTATAATATTTCAGGAAATATTAATGATGTTCCAACCATCTATAGGTATACGGCTTTGTAGTGTTCCAAGAAAACTCTCACATTTGTGTTTGCCCGATATTTCTTATCCTATGAGTGTCAGTTTTCCATTTTATTTTATCTTTGAAAGAGATGGCTTGTATTTGGGAAATGTGACTGATTGAAGTTCTCACCTGTTCATTAGGTTGAACTAGAGGATCCTGTTGAGAATATTGGTGCTAAGCTGGTCAGGCAAGCTGCTGCAAAAACCAACGACTTGGCTGGAGATGGAACCACTACTTCTGTTGTTCTTGCTCAAGGTTTGATTGCTGAAGGCATCAAGGTCAGTGCAGTGATTGTTTACCTCTATTTCAATCTTTTGTTTGTTCATCAATTTTTTGCTGATGAATATTAGCCCTGTGAATTGTATAGGTGGTTGCTGCTGGTGCTAATCCTGTCCAAATTACTCGAGGTATTGAGAAAACAGCCAAAGGTCTTGTGTCTGAGCTCAAGGGAATGTCAAAAGAGGTATGTGAAATTAAGGTGATACAGCACAGACAGTGGGGTTATGGGGCAAGATGTTCCTATTTTTTTCTCATGCATCGTCCTTTGCACTCTTTTTATTTGTTTGAAATTGTTGTTTCCTGACCTTATGTTCTTATTTTGCAGGTAGAAGACAGTGAACTTGCCGATGTAGCTGCAGTTAGTGCTGGGAACAACCGTGAAATAGGAAACATGATAGCAGAAGCCATGAGCAAAGTTGGCAGGAAGGGAGTTGTGACACTTGAGGAGGGAAAAAGTGCTGAAAATAGCCTATATGTTGTGGAAGGAATGCAGTTTGACCGTGGATATATTTCTCCTTACTTTGTTACAGACACTGAGAAAATGTCAGCTGAATATGAAAATTGCAAGGTTTGTTGCAGGATACCTAGTTCTGTGAATATATAATTACTGTTTTGCCTCTTTATTTTTCTAATGAATCGTGGGGAAAATTTTCCATCTCTCAGCTGCTTCTTGTTGACAAGAAAATCACAAATGCAAGAGATCTCATCAATGTCTTGGAAGATGCTATTAGAGGGGGATACCCAATAGTAATTATTGCTGAAGATATTGAGCAAGAAGCTCTTGCAACCCTTGTGGTGAATAAACTCAGAGGTGCTTTGAAGATAGCTGCACTTAAAGCCCCTGGATTTGGAGAGCGTAAAAGTCAATATCTTGATGACATTGGCATCCTAACTGGAGGTTGAACCTTTTCCTTCATTCTTTGTTTTTTTCCTCAATTAAGACTGGCAACAATGTCATGGTATGATTTTATTCCTTCTGTTGTTTTTAATGTTGAAATGCTGTTGTTATGTGAAGCAACTGTTGTCAGAGATGAGGTTGGCTTATTGCTGGATAAAGCTGACAAAGAGGTATTGGGTACTGTTGCTAAGGTTGTACTGACAAAAGATTCAACCACCATTGTTGGCGATGGAAGTACACAGGAAGAAGTAACCAAAAGAGTAGCACAGATTCGTAACCTGATTGAGGTTTGATTTCATTTAATCTTTTGGTTGCTTCTTTTCTTGGCCAAAATTTTTTATAATTGCAAGCTGCAACTATATGTGCTCTTGTTTACAGGCTGCTGAGCAGGAATATGAAAAGGAAAAACTCAATGAGAGAATTGCGAAACTCTCTGGTGGTGTTGCAGTCATTCAGGTTTGCAGATTATCTTTCCATGGGTCGTTTTTGGTTTCCATCTACTTTTTATTGGCCATTGGTTGCTATCTAAAGTATATTCTGTATAATGCTTTTGCCTGCACAGGTTGGAGCCCAAACAGAGACAGAACTGAAACAAAAGAAACTAAGGGTTGAAGATGCACTCAATGCTACGAAGGTATGTATTTATCTGGCAAGAAACAGTGATTTTTTATTGTTTAGGTTCATATTTTTTCCAAATTATTCTTAACTGGCTGAATGTGTTTAGGCTGCTGTTGAGGAAGGCATTGTTGTTGGTGGTGGTTGTACTCTTTTGAGGCTTGCAGCCAAAGTTGATGCAATAAAGGATACCCTTGAAAATGATGAACAGAAGGTTTATCTCCATCAGCAATGTATCTTTTAATTCCTGTTTTACTATTTTTTTAGAATGTTCAGTTAATATGCTCTTTTTGGTTGGGGACTGAAGGTTGGGGCTGATATAGTCAAGAGGGCTTTGAGCTATCCTCTGAAGTTGATTGCTAAAAATGCTGGAGTCAATGGAAGTGTGGTCATTGAGAAGGTATGGTGTTGCATTGCAATTTTGAAATGGTGGACAGAAAGAATAACTTTTCTATTAAATGTATTTTTCCGAGTCTTTTAATGACCTTGGCTGCCATTGATCTAGGTGCTTGCAAGTGATGACTCAAAGTTTGGTTACAATGCTGCAACTGGCAAGTATGAAGACTTGATGGCTGCAGGAATCATTGATCCTACCAAGGTTTGGATTCTAGCAATTAACCTCATTGCTTTAGTATTTTTCTTGGATTGTCTCCTAAATCATTTTTTTTCCTCGTTTTTTCAATAGGATATACAAACCTTGTTCTGCTAGCTGATAAAATCAGAAACATCGGCAATCTTATTTTTTATTCCTACCTAATGTTTCAATGGTCAAAACCAGGTGGTGAGGTGCTGCTTAGAACATGCTGCCTCAGTTGCAAAAACCTTCCTCACATCCGATGTGGTGGTGGTGGACATCAAGGAGCCTGAGCCTGTGCCAGCCAGCAACCCCATGGACAACTCAGGCATGCCCATTTAGACCCTCCGGAACAACCTCTTTCTACCTCACAAATGGCTATCTTGGTGATGTGATTCTTATCTTTTGTTTGCTGTTCTGCAGGGTTTGGTTACTAAACAGACTAATCAATTGTGATTGTTGTTACTGGCAGCAGCACTCTGCAATGGTCTCCCAAGCTGTAAATCACACTTAAATTATTGCAAATTAGTTAGTAGAGGGATGAGTTCAGATTAGTCCTAATGCGGCACAAAAGAGCATGGAATTGGGAGATTTTGTGGTGAAATTGAAAAATATTATTTATCTTGTAAGACAATGTATTGGTTTCTCATGCCTGGAAATGGATGTTTACATTTTTGAAGCGTTGTATGTGGGAAGTTTGTGGAAGCATGATGTTGGTTCTTGAATTGCTATAGAATGCATTTTGCGGGTTGATGTGTCTTTTAAGATTATTAGAAATGTCCTAATTAGTTTTGTAGATAATTTTCATATTTTATCAAATATAAAAAAGCTGAGGCAAATCAGTTGGAGCCTGGCATCGTGATCTAGTTATATTTGGAAATTCTATTTCAAAATTTACTAGCATTTGGATAAAATGATATCAATTTGAAAAATATATGCAATTAAAATTTGAAATTTTTGCGTATGATCTCTTAAGACTTATTTTATGTATAAATTTTTTTTATAATTTTGATATTTATCTACAATTTTTTCTGTAAATTTATTTTCTACAATTTTTTATTGTCATTGAATTAAAATTTTGACAATAAGTTTTATTTATTTTTTGTAAATTTTTATTCAAATTCTTAAAATTTTTAACTTTTTTTCTTCCAAATAATTATAAATAAACTCTCCTTAAAATTTTAATTTATATTTTTAATATTTATAAATTTATAAATAAACTCCTCCAATATTTTTATTTATAAATAAGTTTAAATTATATTATTTTTAAACAAAATTTTATAAAGACTTAGAAGGTCTTAAACTTAAAATTTTCAATTATAAGTTAATATTTGTACATTTATAAATAGCTCTATCGAATATTTTTTTATAAATAATTTCAAATTTTATCATTTTTCAAGTAAAATTTTATAAAAGGGACCTTGAAGGTTTTAAAATATAAATTTTAATATTTGTATATTTACAAATAGAATCCTTGAAAATTTTTATTTACAAATAAGTTCAAATTTTATCATTTTTTAAATAAAATTTTACAAAAAGGACTTTGAAGATTTTGAAATTTATGGAGGATAAAATTTTAAATTTTAAATTTTAATATATGTACATTTACAATAGGCCTCTCAAATTTTTTTATTTATAAATAAGTCCAAAATTTATTTGATTTTATCATTTTCAAATAAATTTTTACAAAAAGGATCTCGAAGGTTTTAAAAGTTAAAATTTTGATTTACAAGTTTAATATTTGTACATTTATAGATAGACCCCTCAAATATTTTTAGTTAGAAATAGGTCTACATTTTATCATTTTTAAATAAAGTTTTACAAAAGGGACAATGAAGGTTTTAAAATTTATAAATAAGTTCTTATAACTAATTTTATAAAATATTTATAATTTTTAAAAATTACAAATCAGCTCCTAAAATGAAAATTTCGCAACTAACCCCCGATATTATGTGGTTTTGTGAAATACTATAATTTTAAAATCTACATAATTTCATCCAACATATCTCATCTATATCTAAATTGAAATTTGAATATTTATGTGACCAGATGTGATCTAGCTTCAATTTAAAAAATAATAAAATTTGAACTTATATATAAATAAAAATAGTCAAGGAGTTTATTTCAACTTGAGAAAATTTTAAGTTTTAAACCTTAAAGGTCCTTTTTATAATATTTTATTTGAAAATTAATAAATTTTGAACTTATTTATAAATAAAAATATTCGAAGAGTCTATTTCTAAATATATAAATATTAAATTTAAAATTTAAAATTTAAGTTTTAAAACCTTTAAGGTCCTTTTCATAAAATTTTATTTAAAAAATGCTAAATTTGGACTTCTTTATAAATAAAAATATTTGAGAGATCTATTTGTAAATTTATAAATATTAAACTTATAATTTAAAATTTTATCCTCCATAAAATTTTAAAACCTTCACGGCCCTTTTTTATAAAATTTTATTTAAAAAATAATAAAAGATTGAACTTATTGATAAATAAAAATATTCGAGAGGTCTATTTTTAAATGTATAAATATTAAACTTGTAATTTAAAATTTTAAGTTTTAAAACCTTCAAGGTCTTTTTTATAAAATATTTTTTAAAAATGATGAAATTTGAGCTTATTTATAAATTAAAAATATTTGGGGGACTATTTATAAATATACAAATATTAAACTTGTAATTTAAAATTTTGTGATAAGCCCTCCATAAAATGTAAAATATTCAAGGGTTTTTGTAAAATTGTATTTAAAAAATGATGAGTTTTGGACTTATTTTTAAATAATAATATTCCAGTGGTCTATTTATAATTTTATAAATATTAAAATTGTAATTTAAAATTTTATGGAGGATTTATTTGTAAATATTTTGGAGAAAAGAAGTCAAAAATTTTGAAAGTTTAGATGAAAATTTACGAAAAGTAAAAGAGAAATTTTTACTAAAATTTTAATTAAATGACAATCAAGAAATTATAAATATTATATTTAAAAAGAAGGGAGTTGTAGACAAATATTGAAATTGCAAGGGATTTCCCGTAAATAGAATAAATCTTGAGAGGTTGTACGTAAAAATCTTTAAAATTTCTCCTAACTCCTTGTCTTAATTGCTAATTGCAACCATCACTCAATTATCACAATTCTTGTGTGACCCTTACACAATTTCACTAATTTGACAAATAACTTTCAAATAATTTAGTAATATATTGGGGTGAATAAAATTTATAAATCATATTGGTTCTATAATTTTTAGAAATTGAATTTTATTTCTTGGAAATCTTAAGCGCTACTAATTTGAGTTAAGAATCAGATTTTTAGTTCTGGTTCTATTTGATTTTAAAGCAATCTTAAAATTAATATATTAGTTTCTCAAATTATTGATTTTAAAATTCATATTTACATTATAATACTTTAAAATTTTAATGTAATTTATAAAATAAATTTTTTATTGCATTCTTAAAAACCACAATTTTGGCGGGTGGAGATTGAAGATGAAATTTAAAAAATCATAAATATAAAAAATTAAATTGTAACATATAACATATATATATAATTGATATTATTTCAGTTCACTAATTTTTTTCGAAGTATAGATCTGTAATTGGAACTAATTTGATGATTTTATAAAAAGTAAAAAATCAAAATTGTACTAATTTATTTGAGAACTAATTTTTTTTGCATAATTTTCAATCAATACAATATAATATATCAATCTTTTAATTTTTTTTTACTCACACTTAATTATTTTTGTCTAGACTTCTAGGTTAACCCTTGCGCAAAATTTAGTTTCAGAAAAATCGAAAAGATGATGAGACCACATTTGAAATCCAAAATTTTTTATTTTGATTTTACTATTACCATTAGAATCACTCCTTTAAAAAAAGGGTATCTGTTCTGGGGTGTTAACGTTAGTTTGATGAACACATCAAATGTTTGATTAATAATTATATTTATTTATTATACGGGAGATATTCTAAATTTGAAATTTTGATATATCTTATTTATTCTAAGGCGAGGTCTCATCCCCAAGTGTTGGAATTCGCAGCGGAAGGTTCACGAATCACATTCTTCTCAAATAACACAAGAAACTAAAAGTAATACAAGATAAAAGAAAATAACAAGACAAGACAGCAAGAGGTCCACTATCAAAAGAAAAAGGTTTTACAAAAGTCTATAAGAAAGACTTTATTCTTTCTTACTCAACTAAACTCTTTCACCAAATCTCGGCAATGTCTCCACCTCCAGAGAGAATCTCCAAGAGAACATCACGAGAAATCACTACGAGAGACCACCGAGAAGTACTAGAAAGACCCACACATGAGAGCCAACACACTCTCTCTTTCTCTTCTCTCTATTCCTCTCTCTTTATTTTTCTCTAGTTCAACCTCAATACTATACCACACCTAAGCCCTACGTAATAGTATATTTATAGACCCTTATTAAGTTTGATTTTTACTCTAATTACAACTCCTAATATTACAAATCAACCATAAATCTAAATTCAACTTTGGATTTCTACTTTAACTCAAATTTTAATTTGAGTTCGACACACCTAAAACTCAACAACCAAGATATGTATAATTGGGGTCTGATTAGATCTACTCCTATGCTATGAGCAACATGTTTGGATCAAATCTATTATGCAAATTAGATCAGTAGCAGGAGCGAAGCTGCACCGAAAGGTCCTTCGTGACAAACATCCAGGGCATCACTAAGCCACTATCCGCCATCTGGTTTGCTGCGGCGGCGTGAAATGTATAAGCAGGTTGATCTACAAGGAGATGCACAGGGTCCTGGTAATCTTCTGTTGGAAGATGGTGGGCTCTCACACAACACTCAAATGATGAATAAATTTTTGGAGAGAAACTAAATGAAATATTTCATTTTATAACTTGAAGATCAGTACTGTAAAATATCTAAATACAACATGTATTTATACTACTTCAAATCTAAATGGATACATGCATCATTTCAGATTCCGAAACTACTTGAAGCTGTTTCAGTATCCACATTTTTAGATTCTAAAACTGCTTGATACTATTTCATTCAACTAGTAATAACTTCTTCTAGAAAACTCTGATTTATGCATCATTTATTTCTATAGAAACTAGACCTTCAAACTTTAAAATGAGTCATTACTCTCTTCAATCCATAAAGAAATGGATGAATTATACTTATCCAAATTCATCCCTTCTATTGTGAACTGAAAAGTCAAGTTTATGTTCCAACATTCCCCCATAAACTTGACTTTGCTACCATGCCAAGCTGCATTCTCAGATTTTTTAAAAATATCATACTTCAATGGCTTTGTGAAGATATCTGCTACTTGATCAAGAGACTACACATATATCAACTCAATTTGTTTCTTTTCAATACATTCACGAAGGAAATGAAACCTTGTATCATTATCCTTACTTCGGTTATGGAAAACTAAATTTCTTGCAAGAACTAGAGCTGCCTTGTTATCAACCATGATCTTTATAGGTTCCTTTTGTGTCAAGTGAAGTTCCTTTTAATAATTTTCTCAGCTACATAGCATGACATGCACCTGATATTGCAACAACATACTCTGACTCACATGTGGAGAGTGTTACTATATGTTGCTTCTTAAAACACTAGAAAATTGGATGATCTCCCAAGAAGAAAACAAAACTAGTAGTACTTTTTTGATCATCAATATCTCCAACAAAGTCACTATCATAATATCCTTCGAGTTTAAAATCTTTTGAGAAAGAATAAAATAACCCATAATCAAGAGTACCTTTAAAATACCTCAAGATTCTCTAAGCTTGAAGGAAATGAGAATGTGAAGAGCTTTCCATAAATCGGCTCATAATTCTAACAACAAAGAGAATGTCCGGTCTAGTGCAAGTCAAGTACCTTAAACTTTCCACTAGACTCTTGAACAATGTTGGATTCACCTTCCCCATAGACTGATCTTTTTTTGAAAGTTTTACACCATATTCCATAGGAGCATTCACTAGATTACAATCCATTATGTTGAACTTCTCCAACACCTTCCTTGTATAGCTTGCTTGACTTTTATGCCCAAATTATAGGATATAAGTCTCATATCAATCATCTCAAACTCCCTTGTCATAGGTTTCTTGAAATCTTCAAACATCCTTGGAGAATTGCTGGTGAAGATAAGATCATCAACATAAATACAAACATAGAACAATTCTTCATTTTATTTCTTCACATAAAGTGTACATTCATTCATACACTTAGTGAAGTCATTTTTTTGAAAGTACTTATCAATTAGATCATACCATGCATGGGGAGCTTGCTTTATGCCATAAAAGGCATGCTTTATTTTCATGCCATTTGATAGCATATCACATCAGTTGTTCAATGTATACTTTCTCTTCAAGCATGCCATTGAGGAAGGCTGATTTAACATCCATTTGATTGATTCTCCAATGATTGTGTGGTACAAAAGAGACAAGCAAATGAACCATTTTCAAGCGAGCAACTGGAGCAAACACTTCTTCATAGTCAACACCTTGTTTCTACTTGTATCCTTTTGCTACAAGTCATGCTTTGTACTTCTCCCCTTTTCCATTGGCATTCTTCTTAGATTTGAATACCCATTTGACTCCAATTGGCTTGTGATCTTTTGGAAGTGTCGCTAACTCCCAAGTATCATTCTTCTTGATGGCTTGAATCTCTTCATTCATAGCTTGGATCCATTTTTTCTCCTTTCTTGCTTCTTCAAAAGACAAAGGCTCATCTTTAGCAAGAAAACAAAATAAAGCAATATCATCTAACTTCTTAGTATCTTCATAAAGATTAGTAAGACTTTGGTATCTTTGTGGTCCTTCACTTAGGCTTGTATAAGGTGAAGATGAAAATGAAACTTGAGAGGTTACAAATGGCGATGCTGTGGAGTGGCTTGATCTTGCTCTTCAACATTTGTGTCTTCTTTTTTCTTCTTCAAAGTAAGGGAAAAAAATCATAAAATCCTCCTCTTGAGAAGTCCAATCCCAACTTGCTTCTTCATCAAATTCCACATCTCTACTGATCACAATCTTTCTTGTACTTGGGTTAAATAACTTGTAGCCTTTGGAGTTTTCATCATAGCCAATGAAAAGAAATTTCTCACTCCTATCATCAAGCTTGGATCTTCCTTACATGTGCATAAGCAATTGATTCAAAGACTCTTAAGTGAGAAATGGATGTTTCAATCCACTCCATGCTTCTTGTGGTATCATGTGCTTTAAACCTTTTGTAGGAGAACGATTAACAAGATAAACTGCACATGTAATTGCTTTAGCCCAAAACTCCTTTGACATCTTCTTACTCTTCAACATGGATCTTGCCATATTCAATATGGTCCAGTTCTTTCTCTCAGCAATGCCATTTTGTTGAGGAGATCTAGGAACTATTAGGAGACGTCGAATCCTATGAGCTTCACAATAAACCTTGAATTCATAGGAGATGAACTCGCCACCTCTATCTGTCCTCAAAGCTTGAATGGGATAGCCTCTTTCTTTCTCCACACATGCTTTGAATTTCTTGAATGATTCAAAAGCTTTAAATTTATTCTTTAAAAAATACACCCATATTTTCCTTCTATAGTCATCAATAAATAACAAAAGTAAGAATTTTTACCATATGTGCAAGGTTTGATTAGACCACATACATCCGCATGAATAAGTTGGAGTGGATGGAAGGCTCTTGAAGAGGATTGTTTAGGAAAATATTTCCTTGGATGCTTGCCAAGTAAGCATGCTTCACATAATTGATATGGATGATCAATCTTTGTTATGCCCAACACCATCTTCTTTTGATATAACTCCTTGAGTCCTCCAAAATTCAAATGACAAAGTCGCATATGTCATCTCCAAGTTGGATCTTCTATGCAGCTCTTCAAACATATGGCTTCCACAATTTGAAGATTTAATAAGAACATCCAATTCTTTGTCGTTCCTACCTTAGCAATGAGATTATCATTTTGATTTCACAACCATAGAGTATGTCCCTCTATATAGATCTTACAACCATTAACCTGCAGGAGTTGTCCCAAACTCAAAATATTACTCTTTAACTTTGGAATATAATAAACATCAAGAAACATTTTATAATTCACATTTTTTAGTTATAATAAAATCGTACCTTTGCCTTTGATCTCTACCTTAGAATTGCCACCAAATGTCTCATGGCCACTAATATTGGTGTCAAACTTCACTAACTTGCTTCAATCACCAGCCATATGGTTGCTAGCACCATTATCAAGGTACCATGTGCTGCTCTCTTGATCATTAGCACCTTCTTTATAAGCAAGCAACAATGTTGCATCTCCTTCATGGCATTCAACAAGATTTATTTCTTCTTCTACTTTCTTATCTCTACATTCCTAAGAGAAATGACCAAGTTTCCCACAAGCATAGCATTCCACATTTTGCTTGTCACATCTTCTCTCATAATGACCTCTACCTCTTCTTCTTCACCGATCTCTTGTTGATATTTATCTTCTATTGTCATTAGGAGAATTTTGCTCACCTTCCCTTCTTCTTTGACCAACACATCGTTCGCGGTCACAAGCTCTTCCACGTGTTTGATTTCTTTCACCTCTAGCATCTCTCTTATTCTTAAAGGAGAACTTTGCTTGCAAGACTTGCTCCATATTTTCTTGTTTGCCTCTATTCAACCTTTCTTCATGAGCACTTAGAGAACCATTGAATTTATCAATGGTCATGGTCTCCAAGTCCTTTGACTCCTTAATAGCCACCACCACATGCTCAAAATTGGAGTTGAATGATCATAAGATTTTCTCCACCACATGAACATCTTGAAGATCTTCACCAAGTCTTTTCATTTGATTGACAATCACCAACATTTGAGATAGACTCCTTGTCTTTAATGAAAAGCTCTTCAAACTCAGCCATTAGATTTTGAAGACATATCTTCTTCACTTTGTCAACTCCTTTGAAGGAGTTTTCAAGAACCTCCCATATTTGTTTGGCATTTGTTGCAGTAGTAACCTTCTCGAATATATCATCATCCAAACCTTGATGGATGATTGTGAGAGCACATTGATCTCTTTTTCTCTCCTTCTCCAAAGACTCTTTTGGGTCTTGATTTAAGGTAGCCTCATTCGAAGGCTCTTCATACCCTTTGCTCACAACATCGCATACGCCTGGAGAACTAAGGATGGCTTTCATCCAAATTGTTCAGTTATCAAAGTTGTCTTTAGTGAGGCATGGGTATTGGAAGGAAAGTGAAGTACTCTTTGAAGCCATTATGGCTCTGATACCACTTGTTGGAAGATGGTGGACTCTCACACAACACTCAAATAATGAATATATTTTTAGAGAGGAACTAGATGAAATATTTCAGTTTATAACTTAAAGATCAATACTGCAAAATATCTAAATATAACATATATTTATACTGCTTCAAATCTAAATGGATACATGCACCATTTCAGATTTTGAAACTACTTAAAACTATTTCAGTATCCACCTTTTCAGATTCTAAAATTGCTTAACACTATTTTATTCAACTAGTAATAATTTCTTCAATAAAACTTTGATTCATGCACTATTTATTTTTATAGAAACTAGACCTTTTTTTGAATGAGTCATTACTCTCTTCAATCCATGAAGAAATGAATGAATTACACTTATCCAAATTCATCCATTTTATTGTGAACTAAAAAGTTAAGTTTAAGTTCCAATAGCAAAAGGGATGAATTTGGATAAGTATAATTTATTCATTTCTTTATGGATTGAAGAGAGTAATGACTCATTTGAGAGCTTGAAGGGTCTAGTTTTTGCAGAAACAAATGGTGCATGAATCAAAGTTTTCTAGAAAAAGTTATTACCAGTTGAATGAAATAATTTCAAGTAATTTCATAATCTAAAATAGTACATGTATCCATTTAGATTTAAAGTAGTATAAATATATTTTGTATTTAGATATATTGCTGTATCAATCTTCAAGTTATAAAATGAAATATTTCATCTAGTTCCTCTCCAAAAATTTATTCATTGTTTGAGTGTTGTGTGAGAGCCCACCATCTTCCAACAAGTGGTATCAGGGCCATAATGGCTTCAAAGAGTGCTTCACTTTCCTTCGAATACCCATGACTCACCAAAGAAAATTTTGATAATTGGACAATTTGGATGAAAGCCATCCTTAGTTCTCAAGGAGTATGGGATGTTGTGAGCAAAGAGTATGAAGAGCCTCTGAATAAGGCTGCCTAAATCAAACCCCAAAAGAATCTTTGGAGAAGAAGAGAAAAAGAAATCAATGTTCTCTCACAATCATCCATCAAGATTTGGATGATGATATGTTCGAGAAGGTTGCTACTGCAACAAATGCCAAACAAGCATGGGAGGTTCTTGAAAACTCCTTCAAAGGAGTTGACAAAGTGAAGAAGGTATGTCTTCAAACTCTAAGGGCTGAGTTTGAAAAGCTTTTCATGAAATACAAGGAGTCTATCTTAGATTATTTTTCACGAGTGTTGGTGGTTGTCAATCAAATGAAAAGACTTCATAAAGATCTTCAAGATATTCGTGTGGTGAAAAAAAAATCTTACGATCACTCAATTCCAAATTTGAGCATGTGGTGATGGCTATTGAGGAGTCAAAGGACTTGGAGACCATGACCATTGATCAATTAAATGGTTCTCTAAGTGCTCATGAAGAAAGGTTGAATAGATACAAACAAGAAAATATAGAGCAAGTCTTGCAAGCAAAGTTTTTCTTTAAGAACAAGGGAGATGCTAGAGGTAAAAAAAATCAAACATGTGGAAGAGCTTGTGGCTGCATACGAGATGTTGGTCAAAGAAGAAGGGAAGGTGAGCAAAATTCTCCTAATGATAATAGAAGCCAAACAACAACAAGAGGTCGTGAAAGAGGAAGAGGCAGAGGTCACTATGAAAGAAGATATGATAAGCAAAATGTAAAATGCTATGCTTGTGGCAAGCTTGATCATTTCTCTTGGGAGTGCAAAAATAAGAAAGTAGACGAAGAAACAAATCTTGTTAAATGCCATGAAGGAGATGTAGCATTGTTGTTTGCTTATAAAGAAGGTGCTATTAATCAAGAGAGCAGCACATGGTACCTTAATAATGGTGTTAACAACCATATGACTTGTGATCGACACAAGTTTGTGAAGCTTGACACCAATGTTAGTGACCATGTGATATTTGGTGATAATTCTAAGGTGGAGATCAAAAGCAAAGGCATGATTTTATTTACAACTAAAAAATGGAAAAAAAATAAAATGCTTCTTGATGTTTATTATATTCCAAAATTAAAGAGCAATATTTTGAATTTAGGACAACTCCAGGGGACTAATGGTTGTAAGATCTATATGGAGGGGCATACTCTATGATTGCTAGATCAGAATGATTATCTCATTGCTAAGGTGGGAATGATAAAGAATCGGATGCTATTATTAAATTTTCAAACTGTAGAAGCCATATGTTTGAAGAGCTGCATAGAAGATCCAACTTGGAGATGACATATGCAACTTGGTCATTTGAATTTTGGAGGACTCAGTGAGTTATATCAAAAGAAGATGGTGTTGGGCATACCAAAGTTGATCATCCGGTTCAATTATGCAAAGCATGCTTACTTGGCAAGCATCCAAAGAAAAGTTTTCCTAAACAATCTTCCTCAAGGGCCTTTCATTCACTCCAACTTATTCATGCGGATGCATGTGGTCCAATCATACCTCGCACATATGGTAAAAATTCTTACTTTTGTTATTTATTGATGACTATAGTATGAAAATATGGGTGTATTTTTTAAAGAACAAATTTGAAGCTTTTGAATCATTCAAGAAATTTAAAGCACGCACGGAGAAAGAAAGTATCTATCCCATTCAAGCTTTGAGGACAGATAGATGTGGCAAGTTCATCTCCAATGAATTCAAGATTTATTGTGAAGCTTATGGAATTCGATATCCATTAACAGTTCCTAGATCTTCACAACAAAATGGCATTGCCGAGAGAAAGAATCAGACCATATTGAATATAGCAAGATTCATGTTGAAGAGTAAGAAGATGCTAAAGGAGTTTTGGGCTGAAGTAGTTGCATGTGTAGTTTATCTTGTTAATCATTCTCCTACATGAGGTTTAAAGCTCATGACACCACAAGAAGCATGGAGTGGATTGAAGCCAACCATTTCTCACTTAAGAGTCTTTGAAACACTTCCTTATGCACATGTTCACAGCCAAGGAAGATCCAAGCTTGATGATAAGAGTGAGAAATTTCTTTTCATTGGCTATGATGAAAACTCCAAAGGCTAAAAGTTATTCAACCCAAGTATAAGAAAGATTGTGATCGGTAGAGATGTGGAGTTTAATGAAGAAGCAAGTTGGGATTCGACTTCTCAAGAGGAAGGATCTTATGATTTTTTTCCCTTACTCTGAGGAAGATAAAAAAGACACAAATCTTGAAGAGCATGATCAAGCCACTCCACTAGCATCTTCATTTGTAACCTCTTAAGTTTCATCTTCATCTTCACCTTATACAAGCCTAAGTGAAGGACCACAAAGATATCAAAATCTTGCTAGTCTGTATGAAGATACTAAGAGGTTAGATGATATTACTTTATTTTGTTTTCTTGTTAATGATAAGCCTTTGTCTTTTGAAGAAGCAAGAAAGGAGAAAAAATAGATCCAAGTTATGAATGAAGAGATTTAAGTGATCAAGAAGAACGATACTTGGGAGTTAGCAACACTTCCAAAAGATCACAAGTCAATTGGAGTCAAATGAGTATTCAAATCTAAGAAGAATGCCAATGGAGAAGTGGAGAAGTACAAAGCATGAATTGTAGCAAAAGGCTACAAGCAAAAACAAAGTGTTGACTATGAAAAAGTGTTTGCTCTAATTGCCTGCTTGGAAATGATTTATTTGCTTATCTCTCTTACATCACACAATCATTGGAGGATCAATCAAATAGATGTTAAATCAACCTTCCTTAATGGCATGCTTGAAGAGGAAGTATACATTAAACAACCGATGAGATATGTTATCAAAGGGCATGAAGATAAAGTGTTGAGATTGAAGAAAGCCTTGTATGATTTAAAGCAAGGTCCTCGTGCATAGTATGATCGAATTGATAAGTACTTGAACAAATGACTTCACAGAGTATGAATGAATATACACTTTATGTAAAGAAGCAAAATAAAGAATTATTTTATGTTTGTATTTATATTGATGATCTTATCTTCACCGGTAATTCTCCAAGGATGTTTGAAGATTTCAAAAAAGCTATGACAAAGGAGTTTGAGATGACTGATATGATACTTATATCCTATTATTTGGGCATATAAGTCAAATAAATGGTAGATGGAATTTTCATCTTTCAAGAAAGCTATACAAGGAAAGTGTTGGAGAAGTTCAACATGATGGATTATAATCCAGTGAGTACTCCTATAGAATATGATGCAAAACTTTTAAAGAAAGATCAATCTATGGGGAAGGTGAATCCAACATTATTGAAGAGTCTAGTGGAAAGTTTAAAGTACTTGACTTGCACTAGATTGGGCATTCTCTTTATTGTTAGAATTGTGAGCTGATTTATGAAAAGCCCTTCACATTCTCACTTCCTTCAAGTTAAAAGAATCTTGAGGTATTTTAAAGGTACTCTTGATTATGGGTTATTTTTTTTCTCAAAAGTTCTTAAACTCAAAGGATATTGTAATAGTGACTTTGCTGAAGATGTTGATGATCGAAAAAGTACTACTGATTTTGTTTTCTTCTTAGGCGATCATCTAATTTCTTGGTGTTCTAAGAAACAATCTGTAGTGTCACACTCTACATGTGAGTCGGAGTATGTTGTTATAACATCAGGTGCATGTCATGCTATTTAGCTGAGAAAATTATTTAAAAAACTTCACTTGACACAAGAGGGACTTATAGAGATCATGGTTGATAACTAGACAGCTCTAGTATTTGCAAGAAATCCAATTTTTCATAATCGAAGTAAGCACATTAATACAAGGTTTCATTTCCTTCATGAATGTATTGAAAAGAAGCAAATTAAATTGATATATGTAAAGTCTCTTGATCAAGTAGTAGATATCTTCACAAAACCATTGAAGCATAATATTTTTAAGAAGATGAAAATGCAGCTTGGTATGGTAGCAAAGTCAAGTTTACGGGGGAATGTTGGAACTTAAACTTGACTTTTCAATTTACAACAAAAAGGATGAATTTGGATAAGTATAATTCATTCATTTCTTCATGGATTGAAGAGAGTAATAACTCATTCGAAAACTTAAAGGGTCTAGTTTCTGAAACAAACAGTGTATGAATCAGAATTTTCTAGAAAATGTTATTATTAATTAAATGAAATAGTATTAAACAATTTCAGAATCTGAAAAGGTAGATATTGAAATAGTTTCAAGTAGTTTCAAAATTTGAAACGGTATATATATCCATTTAGATTTGAAATAGTATAAATATATGTTATATTTAGATATTTTGTAGTACCAATTTTTAAGTTATAAATTGAAATATTTCATTTAATTTCTCTCTAAAAATTTATTCATTGTTTTGAGTGTTGTATGAAAGCCCACCGTCTTTCAACAGTGATCTTCACCCAGAATGTCATCCGGGACGCTGTCAACTACACGGAACACAGCAGGGCGAAGACAGTGACCACCATGGATGTGGTCGATGCACTGACGCGCCAGAGAAGGACACTCTAGGGTTTCGGTGGTTGAGATCATGGATTTGTTCTTGTGAGAGTTGTAGATTGTTGATATTGATGGATATGGAACCCAATGTCATTCTGAAAGAAAACTCCGATGAGCCTTGTCATGCTGAAAAACAAAAAACATTTGCTTGAAGAAAATATGAAGAGATTCTAAATCAAATCTGCTTGTTATCGATTTCTGAAATTTAAATGCGCTCTTCCCTCCAATCTGTAGTCGCACACTCAGGACACCTTTTCATATCGGTCCAAAACACACTAATAGTGGTGGGCTTGCTCAGATCAAACCTATACTACTAGTGGTGGGCTTGCTCCACACACACAGCCACCCAATTAAACGTTTTTGAGCTTAAGATTACCCAGATTAGATTTGTACTTTTGCCACTTAACCCACAGCTAATCATTATGGATTATTACCTATCATCTAGTCTAACCCACAAAAACCAAAATTATATTTGTAAGCAACGTGTTGGCATCTCTTATCCCATCAACATCTGTCAGAATAAGATCGCTTGCTTTTTAACTCTAATTTCCGCTAAAGCTTGAAGAGTGATGATTAACTTACACCTTCTTTTTGGACTATAAATAAGATTCCTTAGTCACCCAAGCCCTCGTCGGAGAGTGGAAGATACTGTTGAGATTGTTTTGCTGTTTTAATGCAGAATCATGAAGACCATTCAAATCTTTCAACGCGACAATCATTTTTATGAACCACATGATTCTCCCATGGTTCTCAAAATTATGCTGTCTTTTCAACTGCAGATGCTTCTCAGAGTATTTAGTGGCCTCAAACCTTTGAGATTAATCTTTGAGCGTTTCCAAATGCCAACTGTGCGCAATGTCCACGCCGACTTTAACAGCACATCAGCCAAAAGAGAAGCCAAGTTGCAGAGAATTTTGATCTTTGCTTTTGCAGAGATTAATGGAGTTGAATGACGGGAGAAACCTCAAAGTGGAAAGAAAATTATCACACGACTTTTTTTTTTTATCTTTTTATTCCCAGATTTCATTCCAATCGTAATCTGAAATAGCTTCACCACCTTCTAAGGTCAAAACCCTTCATCACCAAAAGGATTGAAATTTGAAGATTTTCTTCTTAACTATTTTCTTGTTAGATTTAGGCAAAGCATTTCTGGCTGTTAGCCGTATATTTGATGATAAATGAAGTTGGTGGGTCTCAGGAGCGCCACCATTTGACCGTATATTTGTTGTGTTCTTGTTGTCCTAGAAGTCATTGTGGACTGTACGTGCATGCATGCATCATGCTTGTCTGCACACGAGGACAATTGCGTGACGGGCTTGGCTAGGGCGACCGCTTGCACTATTAATTTCTCTCTTTCTTTATGTATGAAAAATGATCCCTTTCATACTGCCCATCCTTGTTCATGGAAACTATATATGGGTTTCAGTTTAGAAATTTATAATCACAAGATGGAGAAATGACCTTAAATAGAAAACAACTGGATCGCATTTTCCGATTGGCATGGCCGAATGCACAAGAATGCACAACGCGATTTTGGTTAGACTGCGTTTATCGATGACAAATAATTATACTAACTCCAGATATATCAGAAGAAATACATATCTAATGTATAGTATGATTAGTTCCCCACCAATATGAATGCGAGGGGAACACATCAACAGACAACAGCAATGTTCATAGCCCGAATGGGGCCTCCAGAAGAAGTTGGCAGAGAAGCATAAGAGAGAGGAAAATGGGAAACAGCGTTCATGTTTATGTATGTCTCTTGTGCCAAAAGAAGGGCCACGTATAGAAGAAAAGTCAAGCTTCCTTTCTTCTCTAATAGCATCATCCATCTCTTCCTTCCTTTATTTATCCTTTCTTTGTCTATGACCACCCCTCCTTTCTTTATTAATCCATCAGGCAAGCAAACCCATAATCTCCTTTTTTTTCTTGGGATGCCCCAAAGGCCAATCAATGTACTGAATTATTTTGCCCACTTTTTATTTTTGAAAGATGGGAGAAGGAAAAAGAGAGGTAGTGAGAAAAAAACAAGGTCATGCCTATATCGACCCTCCATCAACCTCCTTTGCAAGGCTTTTTCAGTCACATCTGAGACATGTACTTTCACCCCTCAAACTGTTGAAAGCTTCTGTTTCTCAGCTTTCTGTCCCATCCTTCAATATTCCAAGGTTGTGGGCCTCATTGTTGTTGCATGCTCCCAGTCACCCAACAACAACAACAACTCTTCTTTAATTTCATTTTCTTTTCCCACTAATCTGTTAAAAAACAAGAAAAGGCAGGCATAACAGAAAGAGACTCGATCCCCTCACTATTAAAAGGTTTATAACTAGACCTTGGACAAAATGACACAGCTAGCTCCTATGACAAACTAAAACTTCCCACTTAATTGTATCAAGGTCTTCTTATAAACCTTCCTTTGATTCTCCAAACAAGTTGCCGCCCCAATCAAACACGTTAAAGGGATCGATGGCCTTGGTCTCCCTCTCCTCATCAGCTTTTTCCCCTCCTATGAACCCTTTTGAGAAGATGAGGTTCATCGGATCCGGCTCCAGCTCTGCCAAATCAGCGAAGAAGTCGTCGGGCTGGTCCGATTCCTGTATTAGTGTCTCATAGCTCACGTCGAACATTTGATCCAATTTCTGTTCGTCTGAGAGCTCCATTGCCTTATCCAACTCCCCTACTTCTTCCTTAACAAGATAAGTGCTTGAACAAGTTGTGTCTTTGGGCTCTTCCTTCAGAGTCGTGGCTTGCTTAAGTGAGTTCTTGTGAGCTGAAGAGCCGCTCTTTGAAGGCTGAGATCGCGTTGATCCAGCTAGTGCATTCCGTTGTGTCGGCCATGGGTGGTTGTGCTCGGATGTGTAGGTGATGACAAGCATGTTGGGGTCGGTACGGCTACGCTCGACTTGCTTCCTCGCCGAGCAGCCCTTCGAACTGCTGCATCTATAATAACCCCTGCAAAGTATGCAGTTCTTCAGTTCTACAATGCCTATGAAGTCATAAGTAAGTCACATATATACATTAATTTCTAAGTAAAGAATTTGTTAGCTTCTATGGAATCCATTTTTCTTTTTGAGCAAATAGTTTCTATTGAATCATTGTGACAGCATATCTTCGAGAAACAGTAATGTGCATATGTTTCAAGGGACCTGTACATATTTAATGATTGGCAAAGAAAAAACTAGAATTAGACGTATTATTTGGTATCAAGTAAAAAGTATGCAGTAAGCTAGTATATAAGATGAATCTCGGCTTCAGGTTGAAATAACACCATTAAAATAAAACTGTGCAAAAAGAAAAAAAAAAAGAACTTTATTCAACAGAAAACTTCTTGTTCTTGACCTTTTACAGGTAAATTAGGAACCCTACACACGTACCACTATGTTTTCAACAGTAGAATGCAAGAAGAAAATCAAGTTGTGGTGATCACTGATCACAGAAGGAATCAATCTCAGGGAGAAAAATACCTGGGATAAGGAGAGCCTTTTATTGGTTTTTGGCCATACTTTCTCCATGCCCAAAGATCAGAAGGTACAACTTCTCCACTAGCCCTGCTGCTTGCTGCTTGTGGTGCTGGAATGCAGACCACCTTCTTTGCCTGGCTCTTCCTGTATCCAAAAAAGAAACTCATTTTCTATTCATCTATATATATTATTCACTTATTCTTCAGCTTCTTTAAAAAATAGATTATAAAATGAGGTTATTGCATCTCTGATTCTATGAAAGCGTAGGAAGCTCAATCAGGAAAAGATGAAAGAGATGGAACATCTTGGGTGGGTTTGGCAGCTAAAGGTTTCTGGTTGTCATGAAGACACATGAGCTATAGTTGTGGCCACCATGTGTAATCTTTTCAGCAATAGTTCCTGCACATGAAAATTAACCAAGTGTATGGCCGGTGGACTGAAAGAGAGAATCCTCTTCTCTACATGTTAAATCCAAAGAATTCATCTACTGCTTCTGTCAACTCAAATATGAAAAGTCCATTTGCATCAATCCCATCAAATCCCACTTCTCAAGAGCTGTTTCCACTCCTAAATTTCGTGTTTGCATAGAAAAAAAAAAGTTCATGTAGATCCTATGTGTAATTTTTCTAATCAAATAAGGATAAACAAACAAGTTCGCAGAAATCCAAGACATTAGCTTCTCTTTTGAAGTAAAAAATGAATATTTTTAAGCAGATATTTATGTAATAACCTTCGCTTGATGCCCGGAGTCCGAGGGGATGAGATCTGCATGCCGGCGTTGTCCATCGGTCCAGTGACGATCTGCGAAGCCTTGATCCCCCTCGGCGGCATCAACGGCTGCTTCCCAGCTCCCGGGGCGATCTGAAGAACCCGCGAAAAAATATTGCAAGGCCTTCTCATCTCTTCCCTCAATATCTTCTGCTCCAGAAGTGCGTCGCCGCCGCTGCTTCGCCCGCCATCACCACCATCCGCACTCATCCTTGATGGATCTGCGATGATAACGTCACCACCGCCACCCTTAAAAAAGGACGAAGCCGACAGGTCGTGGAGCAAAGAAGAGTCCCCGAGGCTCCCGAAAGCATCGTTGAAGTCCTCCCTTGAACCATCGGTTGCTGGTCGGGAGAAGCTCACGGGCTCTGAGGGTAACTGCCAGTCGGAAACCGGGAAATCGATGCCGGGCCCTCCGGCTCTATTGCTTGCTCGGACTATGTCTTCGAGGTCTCCTTGGTCGTTCTCCATCCTTTGCCAAAAGTAGTCGCACATATCTATCTCAAGCTCAGGTGAGACTGTAAGAGAAGAGGAAAGGAAGATAGATCTAAGATCTAAACTCCAAAAGCTTAAACTTTTTCTTCTTCTTGTGTGTAGTTGCACCAAAGAAGGAAAAAGCCTGTGCCTTCACCTTTGCTTCATATCGTGACCTCTCTTTCCTTTGCTCTCAACGCATGGAAGGGAGATTGAGGAAACTTCAGGCTTTCTCTCAAACAAAACAAAGAAGTAGTTTTATGAGGACACAACACAAGAGACACAAGAGGGAGGGGATTTTCTAATATATATATTGGCAGGAAGACGTTGACTTGAGGCTCAGTTGGTTCTTCTTCATACACAACAAAGCCAAGAACAACAAGAAGCACCAGCAGCAGCAGAAGCAACACTGGAGAAGAAAGAGTAGTCTCTTTTTTATAGTTTTTTTTTCTTTCTTTAAATTGTAATGGTGTTGCAAATGTGTACAACTGTTGGGGTTTTGATTTGTAACCGGGATGGACTTGACCTGTTCCTTTTGTTGGCTTCTGCGATGGATTTCTTTTCAGAATTTCCTGTCTGTCTTCCTTTAATTAATTATTAATTATCTTTTATTAATTGTTTGGTGATGTTTATAATATAAACTTTAAATGAGGTGGAAAACGTGTAATGGAGGGTGGCGGCAAGCAGCCGCATTTCGCGGCTTTGAAACTGTTGCTCACTATTTTTCTACTAGCCAACTTATCAGATTTTCTGCTACCAAAAAAGATTTTAATTATTTTTTAAAAATATATTTTTTTGAGAAAAATTTACATGCAATCATCATGTCCATGTTACTGTCCATGAGAATCTGTTTGATTCCAAAGTGTTTCATCTTTATAGTCTTCATCTTGTGTTACTGCCCAAGGAATGTTGTTTGGAGCCTCTTTGGTTGCTTGCTTCATTTCTTGGAAATAACTTCGATCATATATATTAAAATCTGTATGAGAAGAGAAAAATGTGTGGATGACACTCTTTAAGTTTGGGATTATTCAATTTTATTTACTTATATGAGACTCATTCATTGTTTATGGAACTTTAATTGGTCTGGTCTAGTAAACAATTAATATCAAACACCAGATTTTCATCTTAATATATTCGATCTTAACGCATTATCATGTTCGGCTTCATTTTTTTTTTCTTTTTGAAAAGTATAATTCCATTCCAGCAGTTCAAGTGAGCTTTCTCTTGATAATTAAAAATTTATATATACATACATACATATATATATATATATATATGTATTTATATAACACCAATTGGGCAAGTGAGGCGTTCTTCTCAATTACAGTATTGTTTTTCTTATGCAAGAAAAATTCTTCTTCTATAAACAAGACCAACTTGCATGAGGGGATGATGCAGTACTGCAATTCGTTCGAGTTACATCTAAAAAACTACTTGATGATCCTGTTCCCAGTTTGTAATGCTAATGCAAAGAACTGAGTGCAGCAGGTATTGTCTCCTTATCTTGCTTTATGTGAACAATGTATTTCTTGAGGGTCATCTATTAATATTTAAAAATAAAAAAAATGAGTTGCAAGATGAGAAATATATAAAGTTCAAAAAAGAAGTAATACATGGACAACCTGCTTCTACTTCCAACAACCCCTTCTATTATTGTATGTTCTGAGATTTTTCTTTTATTAAGTTGGAACAAGTTTGGGGTTGGTGCTTTGAAATTTAGGGTTTGTATATTGAGAAAAATATGTCAAATTTCTTTGAGAAGAACTAGTCTGGGTTTGGTGCTTTGAATTTCATGGATTGCATGTTCAGATAATTATGACAAATTCAATTGAAAAAATGGTTACAATATCATAATAAATTGCCTCGTAGTTTTTAATCCACAACACAAAGAAGAACTTAAAGGTGATTAGAACTTAGGTCAGGGAGACAATTATATCATTAATCACTCGCTACTCATCCAAATATGTTTTAAATTTTTATAATCAAAATATATGCGAAGCAAATGCAGTGATCCCGAAAAATACGATTAATAATATTTTAATTTTATTTTTTGGGTTGATCGCCTTTGCTACTCTTGAACTAAACAAGTCATTAACAATTAATTAAGTGGCATGTCTTTTTGTTAAATATTGGTATGGACAACAAATCAAAGATTATGGCCTTTCTATTATGTCGTGGTCTGGAATGGTACAAGAGTTGTTAGATATGGTCTTATGAGGATCTCCAAGGATGTCATCTTTCTAATGTTTCGTAGCGAGAATTCTTTTCTTGAGATAACAAGCAAAAAATATCTCCCCCCAACAAAAAATAAGAGTCAATTGTATATAATTTTTAAAATTTTTCCCAAATTATATATTTTTTAAATTTTAAAAATTATATATAACACTTTGAGATTTTGCCAAATTATAGATTTTTTTATCGAACCTTAAAAATTATAAATAACTACTTAAAATCTTACTAAATTATATATTTTTTTCACCAAATCTTACTTTTTTTATTACTTAATATATTACAAAAATATCTTTTTGAGTGTAAATTTACGTTAGAATAAAAAAAATTAAAAAATATTTATCATTTGATATTATTTAGGTTAAAGTGAAAAAATAAAAATATCTTTAACATAATTAAAGGTGACATAATAGGGAAAATGAATAAAAAAATAAATCCTAAATATAGTCCGTATGGGGCTCTATATTTGGTCTACATTGACCCCTAGTTTTAGTTTGGACCAAACCGAAATAAATTTAAAGTAGGATAAAGGTAAAATTGTTATTTTATATTTCAAGTTAAAATTTAATCGGAGATAAAGTTTGAGAAAGAATTTTTGTAATAACAACTTAGCCATCAAAACCTTTTGAAACTAAGTTAGAGGTTTTTTTATTTTTTTATTTTGATCCAAACATATCAAACAATAAATATTCTCTGAATATTTATGATTGCAATAGCAAATCTACATTCGAAAATATTTTTGCAACATATTGAGTAACTAAAAAAAATATAATTTTTAAAATTTGTGAAAAAAATATATAATTTGGCAAAATTTTAATAAGTAATATATAATTTCTTAAATTTTGAAGAAAAATATACAATTCAATGATATTTTAAAAATTATATATAATTTTTAAATCAAATAATTACTTCATTTGAAGAAATTTGAAAAAGTTATATATAATTGACCCAAAAAAATAAAACCACCAAAATAGAAGAATTTTATAAAGAACTTTTTACCTATAATCTCCCAAAATTTACCTTATTTATCAAAAACCTCTCATGATTTCAGTATTTACCTACACCTCCTCCTTTTAATATTTATTATCTACAACCCCCTGATTATTTTTAATTAAAAATTTTTAAAAAAATTTCACTTTTACCCTCTATAATTTTACCCGCTAAAATTCTTAACTTCTCACCCTCCATTCTTTTTATCAAATGTTTACAAATAAATGCTCAATTTAAATTTTCAATTATAAGACACCTTGAATATTTTTATTTATAAAAATTCTAAATTTTAATATTTTTTTAAATAAAATTTTACAAAAAAGACCTCAAATATTTAAAATTTCTTACAACTAAACTCTCCAAAAAATTTAAATTATAAGTTTAATATTCATACATTTCCAAATAGATACCTCAAATATTTTTATTTATAAATAAGTCCAAATGTTATTATTTTTTAAAATTTTACAATATTGAAGGTTTTAAAAAATTAAAAATTTAAATTATAAGTTTAATCTTCATATATTTATAAATAGATCCCGTGAATATTTTTATTTATAAATAAGTCCAAATTTTATCATTTTTAAAATAAAATTTTACAAAAAAGATATTGAAGATTTTAAAACTTAAAATTTTTACAAGTTTAATATTTGTATGTTATTAAATAGACCCTTTGAATATTTTTATTTATAATTAAAAATATTTGAGGGGTCTATTTGTAAATGTATGAATATTAAACTTATACTTAAATTTTTTTGGAGTGTTTATTTGTAAAAAATTTTAAACATTTAAGGTCCTCATTGTAAACTATTATTTAAAAAATATTAAAATTTGGACTTATCTATAAATAAAAATATTCTATGAATTTATTTGTAAATATATAAATATGTAAATTATAATTTAAATTTTAATTAAGGGTTTATTTGTAAACAGTTGAGAAAAATATGAAGAGTGAGAAGTTAAGAATTTTAAGGGATTTAGTTGTAAAATTATAGAGGGTAAAAGTAAAATTTTTGAGAAAAATTTTAATTAAATAACAATCGGAAAATTATAGATAATAAATTTAAAAAGAAGAACAGTGTAAATAATTACTAAAATTGTGGAAGATTGTAGTAAAAAGTCTTTTTATAAATAATCTATTGAATTAGGAAGAATCTCTCTTTTGAATTATCAATGATCGTGCGAAATAGAGAATCACCAATCTCTCATATTGGATGATGGGACCTTATCATCCTCTTTGTTTGGCTTATGAGTCAACTCTGTGGCACGTTAAAAAGTTTGGGAATTATTACACTGAACCTACAAACATACATCGGATGCATGCCAACAAAACTATCATTCCTAATCCTATTTTCTCCTCTTTTCAGAAACACCCTTGCTCCATATTTGGCAAGAAGAAACCTCTTGCTGATAAAAAAGAAATAATTGATATACATCAAAACTCCGTCCACAATGAGAATGAGAAGAAGAAGATATATATATATTATTTACAGATATTTCAAAATTTTATAATCAAAAAATAAAAAATCACAATACGAATTACTTGTGTATATTTGAATTGAGACTAACAATACAATGGACACATCGTTAATTACATATGCAAATACTATATATAGATATATGTTTGTATTCAAATATTATCCGTTATTAAACTTATTTTGCGATCAACTTAACTTGTTAGGATCCTGAAAAGTTTTTTCCTGATCAACTTTTGATTGTTTTGAGGATTCTCTCTTGAATTGATTTTCACATAAAACTCAAAAAAAAAAAAAAAAAAAATTGAAACCCAAATTCAAGAAAGCAAGATCAATAATGAGCACACGAGAATCCAATAAAGAGGAAGCAAGAGCCACATGATGCCATCGCTGTTTGCAAGATGATTAGTTCCGAATTAACAATGATGATGAGCACATGAGAATCTCAGTAAATGTATTCTCCGAGGAGGGAGGCAATCAAGTCCTGACGAGTTGGCCTCTACAAATGCAAATTCAATACTGAGAATCGCAGGGCAATTTGTCCTTTTGGGTTCGTCCTGAGGAGCCCAATGATTTGGATTTGTCGGGACCCCAACTCATTATGGCATTTATTTGGGCACGAACCCACAGCTCAAAGTCCCACTGGACAACAAGCTCGTACTACTGGGATTCCCTACAATAAAAATTATTATCGATAAAAATCAACACCTCCATCCATGAACCGAAGAGAATCAGAAGCATCTTCATCTTCCCCATGTGGAAGGTCTTATTCTAATCCTCAATCAAGGAAGCGTTGGAGACCATTTGGCTCGATGTGTTTTAATAATTCCATCATAATTGTCACGCTGACGATGTCGATTAAACTAATCCAGTTGTCGCTAAAAGTCATTGCGCGGTTAAAGCGTGGCGACCGGCCACGAATATGTGTGTTTGGCTCGCCGGTCTCGGATGATGTCTCGTGATGTCATTTGTGCATGATCCAGCGCGATGTGGTGTAGAAGATTGGCCTTAACCGAGACGGCAAAGTGTCCTCGATTTACGGTTTCTTGAGCTAGCGCATCACCTTCTTCGATATATCAAACTCATCAAATGGTTTGAGTCAGTGCTCCAACACGTGTGCTTGCATCCATCGATATTTTGAAATCTCCGAAACTCTCAAAAACATATATATATATATATATATATATATATATATATCATAAAAATGCTAGGCACCATAAACTTTGGAAGACTTGGGGCGTGTGGCTTGCCCTCCGAATCATGGGATGAAAAGAGAGAGCTTTGCTACCAATGTTAGCTCCGTGGGCCTAACACTCTTTTTTAATTTAGGTTGATTAGCCTTAAAGTTTTGATTTTAAGGAAGCATTTAATTTAAAATACTTTTATTTTTTAATCACATTATTTAATTTTGATTTAAATTAAAATTAAATTTAATAATATACCAAGTTAAAGTTACGAATTGAGAGCATCGAGCTTCGGAAATGTTGGCTTAATTCGGCACCGAGAGTGATAAGTCGAGTTGATGGATGATGAGGGACGAGTGCAAGGTGAATCGTGAACTAAGTTACCCAAAATACAACATTACTTGGTTTCGAGTTGAGAGAAGCTTGGATTGCCCTTACACAGAGTTGTTTGAACCTCAATATCCTCACGGTGTACCTATGCCAAGGTTTCACTAAATTTAAATATCTCATGTCTAAACCTAGAAATAGATCCCAAAAGATCCGAAGGGTTGAGACCATCCATTATAGAAAATTTGGCTAATATCACGATATCGAAGATCACGAGATTTTAATACGATTAACACTCTATAAATAGCCTCATCTCCGAAGAGGTAAAGATTAATACTCAACCATATATTTGACTTTCATTGCTAATATCAGTCCTAATTTAAGCTTCAAAGCTGTTGTCATCGGAGAGCTCCTAGTGGTCTTCTTCACAATTTTTTTCTATACAAGACAACGAAAAAGTAGTCTAGCAGATCAAATTCTCAAGGAGTTATACGGACTAAAGCCAATCTCAAACCGGGCCTCGTTAATAGTGTTATTTTTATTGAGATATGCTTTGTCACTCTTCTCTTGTCCTAATCTAAGAAAGCTTTGTTTATCATAACTCTGATAATAAGAGCGTCGACATTCAGGAATCAACATAGGGAGCAAATCAATCCCATATAGGCAAAATCGCGTGACTCTTTTAGTAGTCCAGCTCAACCAATTCACTGAGTTAACTTAGCCTTTTTCTCCACTCCCACAACAAGAAGCTCAGGGAGCGTCTTTACAAGCCATCCCCAAGCTGCCAGTAGCACCCCAAACTTGGTGAGCCGGTAGGAGTTTCAAACATTAATTGCGGTAGTTTAGCAAATGATATAGATTTGACTTATAAAGGAAGGATACCTAAGACGTTTCATCCACCACGGTGAAAGAATAGAAGAAGTGCTTGCTCGATAAGATCGACCATGAGGGTCTCCTCAGAGGAACCCTAATACCTTGCAAAACTCACCCATAAAAGGTCATCTCAATATGATCCTGACAAACTCAATAATGCAAAATGAAGTCTCGGCTTCAATCTACAAATGTCAAACCATCACTAGTGAGGCAAGAGGACTATGAAGAGGCTAAATGGCAGCATTGTGATCCTGTGCATGCGGACATAGTGTTCTCGGCAAGAGATCATAGTATCTCGGCTCTCCATAATAATGCCTTGATTTTCTTGGTAATTTTAAATGGTTACTTCATATAGCATGTCATAATAGACACAGAGAGCTCTACCAATATTTTATTTACTCGAGCAAGATTCACAAAAAATTTAGTTACTCCGCTCGATACAATTGACCTACTCTTGATAGTTGAGAAAGACCTAAAAAATACCACAATTAAATCTAAATTTGTGATAGTTCGGATTTATTTAGCTTACAATGTAATATTGAAACGTCCAACATTAAATCGATTAGAAGTGATAATCTCAACTTTTCATTTGGTTATGATATTTTTCAGTAAACATGACATAGGTGAAACTTGGGGAGGCTTGAGTCTCGTAAAGAAGTGCAAATTAGCCTATTGGCAGAATAATTTTGGCAAGAATGGAAAGAGCTCAGCAGTTTCAAAAATCAAGGAGTTTGTTAAAGGTTCAAAGAAGACACACATTGAACCTATTGAATAATTCATCAACTGTGTCATTGACTAGAACTCGGAAAGGACAATGAAGCTTGGAGCAAATCTCGCAGAGTACCTTTGCACCGAACTTGGAAAGCTCTTATAGAAGAATCAAGATATCTTCACATGGTCCCCCAAGGATATGCCAGGCATAGACCCTTCCATCGCCCAACATGAACTCATGGTTTCAAAGAGCTACAAATCGGTTAAGTAGAGAAAAAGACATTTCACTATTGAGTATTAGAAGGTCATCGCCAAAAAAGTAATAAACTTTCTAATGTAGATTTCATTAGAAAAGTTCACTACCATGAATGGTTCGCCAATGTGGTTATAGTGAAGAATCCAAATGGCAAGTGAAGGATACGCGTGTATTTCGCCAACCTCAATAAAGCATGTCCGAAAAATAGCTACCCCTACCCAAAATCGACATGCTCGTTGACTCAACCTTAGGGCATCAACTTCTAAGTTTTCTGAATGTATTTTCAGGCTACCATCAAATATGATTACATTTTAAAGATGAAAAAAGAAAATATCTTTTATTACCAACTAAGGAATCTTCTACATAGCAATGCCCTTCGAATTGAAAAATGTCAGGACAACATACAAAAAAAGGTGAGTAAAGTCTTTGAGCGTCAACTAGGTAGGAATGTGAAAGCACATCACAAGCAAAGTTCTCCCTATGAAGGAACAACTCGGTGGGGGACATTCAAGCAATGTGTGAATTTGAGTTGAACGCGCCCTCTGAGCCTTCTTCGTCCCCTGGTGGGCTCCTTCCTGGTACATATCATAGTCCGAGGGCTCGATAGGATCACCTGTGTTCTCGAGTAGGGAGAAGAGGAAGAGGATGGAATGTTCACTACCTAGCACTAAGGCTCGCCTTTGAATGGCAGCTCAGATCCAAGAGAAGGCTCAGTGGGACCCTTGATGGCCTCATCCCAAGCGCAAGAGGGCTCAAGCTCCTTTTTCTCTTTTTCTCATCCTTCTTCTTCTCCTTATCCTCACCCCTCGAGGGTCTAGTGTTCTTCTTCTTTTCCTTCTCTAACTTGATTGGGTCGGAGGGTTTGGCTAAAGCCTATTCACTCCCCAAGACAAGGGGTATCTTCTTCTTTGACTCATTTCTTGCCAAAGCTGGAGGCTCGGATGACCCCTCGATAGCTTCCCCAGCTCCCTTAGACTTCCAAGGTGGAGGTGGAGCGTCTAGGGGGGCATTAGCCCACTGTTACAAGACCTAGTTCATAAAAGCTATCCAGTTGAAACCTATATATAAATTCGAGATAGTAGTTATTTTTATGTGTGTGTGTGTGTATATATATATGTGTATATATTATATATGTATATATATATATATATTATATATTATATATAATATATATAAGGCAAGAAACGCATAAGCCGAGATAACACGAGACCTACCCGAGTCTATTGTGACCGAGAGGCTGAGAGCACAGATTATTTCCTCGCTTGTCCACCTTGAAGCAGAGTAAATTTTTCGCCACTTAAATACCCAAGAAGAAAGTAGTCGGTGGACCTTAGGAGAAACTTTGGGAGATCTCCTATGCTTTGAAGGTTTTTCCTATTTTTCTCTAAGGCTAGAGTCTTCTTATGAGAAAACTCTAACTGGATGGTCCTTTCAAAAGTGAATAGATGTAGGGTTGGCCCTGAATAGCTTGCGGCCCTTCCTTGACACGAGGTACCATTTGCCGTTAGCACTCAAGCTCTGGCCACCTTGAAAGGCATCATGAAATATCTCAACACTTGGCTCAAAACCCTTTGCAATGACCAAAGCTCAGAATGAGATGATAAATCTCATCGCGTTAGGAACTAGCTAATCTAGGGCAAGATCAAAGTCAGACAGCATCCCTAAGATAAATCTATCTATTGGATACCAGAATCCGCCTTCAAATATCTCCTAGTATGTTGTGAAAGCATGTCCAAATTGTTCTTGAGGTTAAAGCTATCTTACTATAAACCCCACAGTTCAACCTCGATCCTATTCGAAAAATCAAATAACTAAACTAAATATTTGATCTTCTTCTCCCGAAATGTTTGTTCAATTAACCAGACTCAGATGGAAGTGGAGTAGGGATCACCTACCAAGAGTAAGGGAAACTAAGTTATTAGGAGAAAGAGTTTGGCACTGAAGAAAGGGACGGTTACTTGTAGAACCTCATAACATGTATTTTTAGGTTCGGAAATAGACCCCACCATAAGTTATGAAGGTTTAAGATTGCACGGTGAAATTTTTACGAACCTAAGCACAAGTCATCTAATAACCATGTTAGAGTTCATGAGGTGCCATACATAGCAAAGTCTACCAAGATGAGTACATTTGAAGGACAATTTCAAGGGATAATAAAATACCTGAAGCCTGAGTGGAAGAGGAAGTGTGAGTCACCCAAGCAGTTAGCCAAGGTGAGTTCCCCTTGTGTGGAGTTAGACACATCAGGAGCGATAATTGCTACCACCACATTTTTAGGTGGAGGAGGAGCCAGTGCAGCAACTGCCAAAGGAGCAGTGCACTGTCATTTGAGCTTCTTCCATTGCTAGCCATGGGAATCAAAGGAGAAAATTGGAGAAAGGCGAGGGTTAGGGTTTGGGCTTGAGGACAAATACGTGGAAAAATTGAGATTGCTGTCCTCAAGCAGATCTTTATAACCCTTCCCAACCTTCCGATAAATGACACACAACAAAGCCAGAGCTGTGAATGAAGAGTTTGAAGTTTCAATCTGAGGTACAAATCTTACTGGACATGTGTCAAGGATCTGCCCATTGCCTCCGAATGGTTGGCTGCCAATGTGGATATCAAAGGTGGCGCTTCAAAAACTAGCGAGTGCATGATGAAAAAAAGATTTTTAAGGAGGATAACCGCTCGTCTCGTAAGGATGCGCTAGACTCACCAACAATAAATGACGAGTTCTCTGTAAGCAACCTCAAACTCTAAGTTGTGGCAACTCGGTGTTCAAGCTTAGGGACACTGATGATACACCAAGTTAAAGTTATAAACTGAGAGAATCAAGCTGTGGGAAGCTCGACTCAATTCGATACCGAGAGTGATAAGTCTAGCGAGAGATAATGAGGATTGAGTACAAAGATGAATCGTGAACTAAGTTATCCAAGGTACAACATTGCTTGGTTCCAAGCTAGGAGAAGCTCGGATCGCCCTTATACCAAGATGTCTAAACCTTGGTATCCTCGGCAGTATACCTAAGCCAAGGTTCCACTAAGTTTAAATATCTCATGTCTAAATCTAGAAATATATCTCGAAAGATCCAAGGGTTAAGATCATCTGTTATGAGAAATTAGGCTAATATTATGATGCCAAAGATCATAAGAATTTAATACGATCAACACTTTATAAATAGCCCTATCTCCAAAAAAAGTAAGCACTAATGCTTAGGCATATATTTGACTTTCATTTCTAATTTCTACTCTAACTTAAGCATTGGAGCAGTCATTACTAAAGAACTCCCAGCCTTTTTTTTTCATGATTTTTTTTTGTGCAAGACGATAAAAAGGTGCTTAGTGAATCAAGTTCTCAAGAAGTTGTACAAACTAAATCCAATCTTGAATTGAGCCTCATCAACAAAATTAGTTTTGATTTGAATTTTGATCAAATTTTTAAACTCATAGCTCATAATTATCATTGGTTCTTTGCTTTAGCTGGACTAATCGAAACCAAGGAAAAGAAGATCAAACACACCCATATTGTCTTGGGATTTGTGTGCTTTAGATGGTGATAGATTATGATCATAATGACAATGATAATTGCTATATATACATGATAAGTTGGATCTTTCTTCACAAGAGCTTATCAATGGCTTTTTAGCATAAATGCACAAAATGAGAGAAAAAGAGAGGCCAATGATTCCATCAAAATGATAAGACAAGATTGAGGGTGACTCTTCGTCTCTCCTTTTCCCTTTCCATTGTTGTCGTTCCACTGTGGTTCCATTTCAACGCTTCTGCGACAGTATGGAACGCCGACAGTATGGAACGAATGATGGTCAGATGAGAAGAAGGGCTCGTCAAACTTCAACCAGGTCCAACAATATTCTCTAAGTCAGAAACAACCAAGACCTTGGAGTAAGTTCAGATATCTCCATTCTTTCAAATCGAAGGGGAAAATAAACCAAGAATTCCGAGGCCCACACATGTCGAATGCGCAATCCCAACTCGACGGATATGATTACACAGATCAAGAGTCAAAAAACTCTGAATGAATGAATGGATGGATGGTTATTGTTTACCTCCATTGGAGCAGAATCTAAGAATGGCGGTGGTGCAACTCCGCCATTGCACTAGGGCAACCAACCCATGCCGGAGAAGGAGGGCCGAGTGATGAAGCAGGGCCATGCATTAACAGGAACCAACTCCGCCAAGAGGGAAAAAGCAACCGGAAGACACACTCACTCATGTATGGTATCAAATCCTGAGCAACAGGATTTCCTTCCCTGTACCAAGTGCTCACTGACCTACCCCATTGTCCCTCTCCACACTAACTGCTCTAAGAGGAGCGTGATCTATTATACATCGTCTCATTCGGAATCAAGATTAATATTAAAATCAAAATTAGTAAAAATTTTTAGTAAAATTTTTTATTAAATTAATTATATAATAATTTAAAGTTTGAAAAATTATTTAATTTTTTATAATAATTTAATTAATAGTGATGTAAAATAAATAATATTAATTTTATGAAAAAAATAATTCTGAAAAATACTGATACTGATTTCAAATCAAATGGTTCCGTTGTACCCAACCTCAAGAAAAGAAATTTATTATTCATAAGAAGATGGAGGATTAATATATCTATACATATATTTAGAAAAATTTAAATTGTCTATTTTTAGGATAAAAACGGAAAAATTAGCCTAATGAACGTTGAAATTGAGAAAGAGATAATTTTTAAATATATTAATATCTTATGCATGTGAAAATACTTCATACATGCTCATTGACATATTTTGTATGATTCCCAAATATATTTAAATTGTATTATATAGTTGATATATGCTTATATCTTACAAATTATATTTATCAACTATAATTCTTATTTAGATTTGTGAAGAGTTTGTCACATCAAAAAAATAAGAAATTACTGCTATATGAGTTTTTGATGATGACTAAATCACATTTAATGTGCTTGCCTAATTGTAATTACTTGTAATATAACCAAGACTTATAATGAGCCAATTTTTATTTGTATAGTTCAAAAAAATAATGAATACGTTGATGAAGTTTAAGGTATGACAACGAACATGCATAAGTATATTGACGATAGCTTCAAAAGTGCTCAAGTAGATCAAATTAACTAGATTTTTATGCTGAATCAAAATTTTAATTATTAAATTTTTAGAGTATTTTATTTGATGCTTTAATTAATTTCAAAATACTTTTAGCATTCTATTTTTATATTTATTTGAGTCAAGTTACTTATATGTTAAATAGTCATTTAATTATGATTTACAAAATAAACTTAATTGAATATTTGTTTCAAATTTGACCGTCCAAACTTAGTAAATAAAGGATAGGTTTTCTATTTGCAAATCTAGCTATCAGAATTATAAATTTCCGGTGTCCAAATTATGATCTTTAGTTGTTCTAATAAATCAAGATAAATAATTGATAATTTTTTATCGTTAAAATATGTTCAGATACAAATTCAATTGTTCAAACTTATTAATAGAGTAGTTTTCAAAGGTTGGATTTTGGCTCCAGACTTAGAATTTTTTTTTAATGTGGAACTTTTAATATTTTAAGAGAAATATCTCAATTTCCAAAGCTTTTAGACTCAAAAAGAGCTTTAATGAGTTTTAATTTTGAAATACTTATACTGCCTTTGTTCTAATTTTGAAAAGTTATTGTAGTGAGATTTTCTTGTATCTTTTATTATTATCATTATAAGTTTCTAAATATTAGAAAAGAGTTGAAAACTCATTCATAGAATTGTTAAAAGTGAAAAATTGATTTCAATTTGTGGACTGATATTCAAGGTGATTATAAGAGTATGATTTTACTCAAACAAAATGACAATCCTCATAAAAAAAATAAATACTCAATATTAACAAAAATCATAGAGTAAACATGATTAATTGTCGAATCACATATATTGATTTACACTTTATTTATTTATTATTTATTTTATGCACAATTTTTGTTTAAATTGCATATAAATTAATTATTCAATTTGAGATTGATTGACAAATTATATTGTGCATAATTATTATTGCAAAAAAAATTAATACTTAACTCACCCCTCTTAATCATCTTTTAGGTTTCAAATGCCACGTAATAAACCCACCTTGGAATGTGCACCTATCGTCCTACCCATTGCCCACATGCCGCCACCCATCCCTGTTGTTACCCAGCAATCAGTGGCAAATGCCACCACAAAAAATCATGTAACGAAACTCATAATTTGAAGAGATTCATGAAATAACTTCCATATATATGTGTGTATTGGCGGCATACATGACATAAGTGGTCAGCATTATTACGAGAATTATATAATAAAAGCTTATAATCTTAGAGGATATGAGTTCTTTCAACATATATGTGTGCACAGATAACATATATGGAGAGATTGTGATAGTCCCAATGGAGTTCTGCCAGGAGAAACTCAAAGAAACGGAACATGTTGGCTTATGATGTGTCTCTTTTTATTTATTTTATTTTATTTCGTATTATTTTAATTTTTTTATTTTTTGTGAACAATGTAATTTGTAAATCTTCCATTACAAATCACCAACATTCTCTTCCTTTACAACCTCATCTTTGCCACTCAATCTCCTCATTCCTCCAACCCCTCTCACATGAACGACTGCCCCATCCCTGACCACCTCATCCACCAAATTCTTATCATCCATGTCACCATCACCAACCTCACTCACTTAAGACTCTACCAACCCATTCTTCTTCTCCTCCTCCTTCGGCTCACCCCTTGAGAATCACCTCATCTATGCATAGGGGTATCAATAAGTCGAATTTAAGCAAACTGATCTCAGTTTGGGATAGAAAATATTGGTTCAAGTATGACTTAGTTTGGCTCATGATATTAAATTATTCAAGCTCAAATCGAGCTTAAGCTGAACTCAAATCTAACTTTTATAATTTAAACTTGTAATAATTATTTTTAATTAATGAATTAACCTTCAAATTGATAGTCCAAATAGACGACTTAGGAAAGGGGTGAAATGGATTTTCAAATAATAAGACAAGTTTTCATTGAATCAATAACCCTAAAAATATTTTAAGTACAAGTAGATGATTAAAACTCATAAATAGAATTAATAAAACATTTAAAATATATTAGAATAATCAATCTATGATTATATAAAAGATGATTTTTAATTAATATCGAGTTTAAGTATATAAGATAAAAGAAAAGTAGAAAGAGTGCAAACCAATATACATCATTCAGCAATTAATTGTGTTTACTCCACGGCTCTTACATCAATCCTAAGGACTTAAACTCAATACTAGCGTTGTCTTTTCTTTAGGATGAAGTCACGCTCTTATAAACTCGCAAACTGTTAGTATCGCTACCATCAAAACCAATCAGCCACTCCTCACAATCCGAGGAGTGTGTCCTCTCACCACTCTTCTAAAATCTAAAAAAATACTCACCTCTCCTCACAGACTATGAAAGTTACAATGATGTAGATTGAAAATAAAAAAATAAAAACTCAACAAGATTCTCTTAAAGTTTGAATATAAGGATATTTGAGGATTTGTAGGTTGAGTTTTTTTTTAGGCTAGAAGGCTTTGGGAGGGAGATCTTGCTTTAACAATATGAAAACTTGATTCCTTCACTGAGCTAAAAAATCTCAAACCTTTATATAATCGTTGGAGTAAAAAACTAGATGTTTGGAAATCACTTCTAACTGTTTCTACCATGTTTGGATGTTCAAACTTTAAGATTTGATCATCTGAATGACTCCAATAGTCGAAAATTACTAGTTGTTACACCTCACGGATTTGGATGTCCGATCATTAAGTTTGGGAGCCCGAACTAGCCAGGTTCGGACGACCGAATCCTATTTGAAGCCATAAACCTAAGAACTATGAAATTATAGTTTTTGATCTTTGGTGGTCCAAACCTGAGGTTCGGATGTCTAAAGCTGTCAGTAACTCTCAAGTTATTTTTACTATACTTGGATATCCAAATTTTGAAATTTGGACATCTAGAATTTACAAAAAAAAATCTTAACTTGTTTACTATAATTTTAATTTTCATTTGATATCAACTCATAATTGATCTTAAATATAAATAATATGTTGGTGAAGACATTGTAAGATGAGTTTGAATGTTAATCAAGAAACTCAAATAAATTAACTATTAATTTTTCAACTCAACATACAATGAAAAATCTAAACTTATAAGGTTAGAGTTGATTTGACATCTTGAACGTTTTTGAAGTTTCAAATTTGATTTTTAAGCTTCATCTCCAACTTATCGTCTTTTTTTATTTTCGAGTCATCATTTTCAAATATTAATATTGAAACTAGATCCTTTATAAGTTTAAATAATTATTACAAATCCTAAAATTTATTATAATTTAAAAAACTTGTAAATCATTCAAGTAGAGTCCGCTCAAATATTGGCTTGAAAGTGAGCTTGAGCCACTCGAGCTCAACTGCAATATCATATAATAATATTTAAATATCAAAATTATATCAATTATAATATCATAATTAAATAATTAAATATATATATATATAAAATAGATGATAATAATTTTATAAGTAAAATTTAAATTTTAATTGATCTCTCGGGTTTTAAAAACATTTTAAAATATAATTATATGAATTATATTAATATATTATATTAAAATAATAAAAAAAATTAATGCGAATCCACCGTGCGCATCTCGAGATATTTTAACAGTCCCGACCGCTATCATCCACACATCTCCCGCGTCCCTCAGACCGTCTCAATCTCGTTTACAATCAACGACCATCTCTCTTCACGGTGCCTCTCTCCATTTGAAAAGAAGATTCCCCAATGCCTTCCTCTTGCTTGGAATTAGGGCACAGGAGCTCAGCGATGCTAGGGCACCGTGCTTCCAGGCTTCTCCTTCCCTCTCGCTTCGGATCTCTCCCGCTCCACTGCCGCCCGCCGGGACGAATCCCAATCACCTCCTCCCTTGGCCCCGTCATCGGCTCCGCTGCCGCTGTTGCAGCTTCCGGTGGTTCCCACGCGGCGGTGACCTCCACGCTGGCTCATGTTGCGGTTTCGGCGGTCGCAATCGCCTCTGGGGCTTGTCTCTCGACCAAGGTGGATTTCCTCTGGCCTAGGGCGGAGGAGCGGCCGGGTTAGTGTTTCTGGTTTATTATGCTTGCTTCATATTTTAGTTTTCATTGATTTTAGGGCCTTTGTTCCTCAGATCCAGAACTTTAATCAAATTTGGCAGTGTCTTCAATCGAAAGTAATGTTTGTGCTTTGTAGGTTACATTGCTTGTTTGGAATTCTAGTTGCCAATGATCTCTTTCTGTAGCAGATCAAGAGCGCTAATATAAATTATTAAAATCCGTTCATCTGCTAAGTTTGATTTAGTGAAATATAGTACAGGAACGCTCGTATCCATGTCTGGCGGGGTATTTCGCTCTTAGATTGAAAACTGTGCTAGTGAAATATACGTCAAGGAACACCTGTTGCGCTTCTTGATTGCGAGCTTTCTTACCCATATCCACGCCTGGCAGGTTGTTTTGTTGTGGATCATTGATAGGACATAATTAGTATGTTTACGGTTGCTTTAATTTTAGCTTACCAGTCTGTGGTGTTAGATTCACAGAACAGCAGGTTGGATCATGGATCATTTACACCTATTCGTTGACACCACGCTGTATTTGTAGTTAAGCATGGTGCAGTTTTGCTATAATTCTTTCTGTGTCACAGTCACTACAACTATGGAATAAATTAGACAAGATATGTTGACTTATATTTCTGCTTTATGCCGCTTTACTTGTTTCTTCTCACATCATCCTTGATAATTTTGTCTAGTAGAGCAGATTCTGTTGTACTGGATGGTGTTGATGTAACTGGGTATCCAATCTTCAAAGAAGAAAAGGTCTGGCAATTCAGTCCTTTCTCCACTTTCATATTTGCACTTCTTTCCTTTTATTTATTTCCGTTCTTTTTTTTTTTTGAGCAACTGGGATTTACCATTAAAGCCTTGCTTTAAGCAAGGTTCAAACCAATGATCTTTCACATACAAGAGGTTGGTACAATCACCAAGTCAATGCTTGAGGTGTAGTTATTTCCATTCTTGATAATGTTATTGCTGCAGGTGCAAAGGGCTATTGCATTTGCAAATAAAGCTCATCTCGGTCAATTTAGAAAAACAGGGGAGCCTTATATTACTCACTGTATCCATACGGGAAAGATTTTGGCAGCTTTGGTCCCGTCAAGTGGGGATAGGGTATATCTCATCTACACTTCAGTTATTGATGTTACTTTTTAGAGTACAGGAGTCATGACCATATGTTGATATTTGATTTGAGTGGTAAAACTCTGGCCTTTGTTATATTCTGTTCACTCAAGCTTTGGCAATTACTACAGGCCATTAACACAGTTGTAGCAGGCATTCTCCATGATGTTGTTGATGACACAATGGAAAATTTGAGCTGCATAGCAGAAGACTTTGGTGATGATGTTGCTCATTTGGTTGCTGGTGTATCAAAATTGAGCTACATAAATCAGGTGTGATTGAAGTCATATTCTTTTTTCATCTTGATGTGTGTTTCTAACACCAAAATGAAATGAAACTCATTTACTGGTAACTCCTGGAGCAGTACTTTGTTTTGTTTCAGGAGTCCACTATGAACAACTTTTTTGAACGATTTGAGTTTCTTCCACACCTGGATTTGATATGAAAATTATAGATGATGAAACAAGTGAATTTTCAGCATCTTTCTGACATTTCTAGGCAACCTTTTATTTGGACTTGAATCTCGCTATTTAAGTATCTAAGTAATTCAAAGGTCCCATATATCTAACCTGGGAGTGGCCATATAGAATCCATTAAAGTTGTTGATATTGCCAATAACTTGCATTTTTCTTTCATTTATTGTCCTCTGCTAATAGCAGTTGACCTGGTTCATCCTTTTGTTACTTTTGTGGTTTTTGTAATTTAGTTGTGATTTCAAAGAGTCATTCTGATAGGCTGCATAAGTGCATTTATTTTTTAATTCTCACATTTTCAGTTTCCTTTTAATTTTTCTCTGGTGTTTCTCTAGGTTCGTTCCAAGCAGTCGTTTCATTTAATATTGTGAAAGATCATTTTAGTCTTTTACTGCAAGTATTCATCGCATTTTATGCCTTAAGGTTCTTCAAATGCTAGCAGGCCCATTATTTACTTTCCCTATGGAGGAATCTATTAGTATCTCAGGTCCGGTGGATGAGTTTATGAAATGTATATATATATATATATATATATATATATGATATGATATGAGAATTTATATTGCTGAAGTTGCTATTTGTTGTTGTTGTTTCATAGAACATGTGTTTTGCAGCTGTTGAGGCGGCATAGGCGGAAAACTTTAAGTGGTTCTCTGAAGCCTGAAGAGGTTAGTTTTTTTGTCCTTTTAAGAGGCCCAAAGTTATTAACTATTTTTCTCTTTGTTTGCCTAGAAATCACAAATTTCTGTGATTCTGTTAGTCAAATGATCAGCTGGTATGTGAAAATCTGAAGTACTGTTTGTGAGCAATTAGTTTTGCCAACTGTTCACATTATCCATGTCCGTAAAGTTTGCATAAGATGTTATGATTTCTGTTTTCACACTTCCCTTTTATAGGCGCTTTAGTCTCTTTTATAGCTTTCTCATCCTAGATCTTTCCAAAGGTAGCTTAATTTTACGAGTTCAAGAAAGGTTTCTAGTATGCTATTTGACTTTGTTTCAAGTTGGCACCATGTTCTCTTTATCCTTTATTATTGGATGAATAAGCCTGAAAATTTTTCAGCTAATAGTAACTGTCTGAACCTGCACACCAAGACTATAATGAAATTGCAATCATGGCCTGAAGGTTGTATTAAGAAACACCTTTGTGTTGTCTTTTAGAAACTAAACAGCTCTTTGGGCATAAAAAATCAAAAAGTTGAATTTCCTGCATCTTTATTCAGTCTTGAAGAAGACCGTGAAACTAGAACATTGGCATCTTTATGGCTTCCAGTTTTAAAGTTAAATGTATCATTCTATAAGAAAGTTTCTTCTGATACATATTTTAGTTCTTTTCATATTATAGGTAAACAACCTCCGTGTTATGCTTTTGGGTATGGTTGATGATCCTCGTGTGGTTCTCATCAAGTTAGCTGATCGGCTGCATAATATGAGAACAATGTATTTTTCCTTAACTCTTGTTACTTTTAACTAGGTCTAGAAAGATAGCTATCTTATTTTTGCCTCTTCAATTTTCTTTGTTTTGCTAAAAACCTAAACAAATTTCATGCATGAAAGTAAAAGGTACAGATTTATCTGCAGCAACAATTTCTGTTCAGTTACAGGAACAATAATCTTTTTTGTCTGTTTATCTAGAAACATGGTATATGCTCCTCCCTTTTTGAAAATATACTTATTAGCTAATACTAGGATGATTCATTTATTTTTAACAGACAGTTGTCCCACAATTATTTGAGGGCATTATTCTGTTCTTTTTATGTTTCATGGCAATTATAGAGACTAAGTCATATAGGCGATGCCAATAAAAATGGGGGCTGATCCATGGTTCTATGAATCCTTAATGGAGAAATCCACCATAAATCATACGTATCAGAAACATTATTTTACATTCATTGGTATTGTTGCCTTGAATATGAAGTAACATGGACTTCCCTAAACCAAGTTATATGTTTACAAAATGAAAAAAAATCTTTGTGCATCAAATGCCCAAAATTACTGTTTTTTCTGTTTGTACTCTCTGCAGCTATGCCTTGCCATTGTCCAAAGCTCATGCAGTCGCTCAGGAAACATTGGCTATATGGTGTTCACTTGCTTCTAGATTGGGAGTTTGGGCTTTAAAAGCTGAATTAGAAGATTTATGCTTTGCTGTTCTTCAGGTCTACTAGTTTAGTTTAATTTTATTGGTTTTTTTTGTTCATGTACTAATTTGATGTGTTTGACCAAAGTTGGGACTGGCACCTTTTTTTTTTGTTAGGAAAGCTAATTTAATTTTCTGGAAAAGTAGGAATTTTGGAATTTATCATGGATGGTGACTTCACAAATATTCTGTTTGAAATATTCAATTTTTTTAAGACTTTTTCTTCCCTACTTTTAATTTTGCATACCTTTTGATTGATGGTATTATTATCTTTGCAGCCAAATACATTTAAGAAAATGAGAGCTGAGCTTGCTTCCATGTGGCATCCAAAGAACAGGACAAGAAATCTGAGAAGGTTATCTACTAAAGCTGGCTTTATTGTACCACTTCAAGATACTAATACAATTCCCAACCATGATTTGCCTATTCCAGTGAATGAGGAGAGGGAAATTTTGAGGGTGAGAGCAATATCATCTGCATAGTCTGCATATTTTAGTACGAAATTAGTATTCATGTATGAGTTCAGATAGCACTGGGTTTCATTTCAATCTTGGATATTAGCAGAGAATGTGATACATATATATATCAATGCTCTTATTTTCTTGTAATGCAACATAATATCCTAGGGGTGCGTTTGATTTGGGATCAGGATCAGAATCATCTTGTCTTGACCAACCTCCTATTTAAAATCCAACAAGATAATCAGACTATCTTTATGTTATTTTAAAAAATAAATTATCATACTGCCATTACATTTATTCATTCAAACTTAATAAATAATTTATCCAAAGGTATAAAAGTTCAAAAAAATTTTAAACCATTAACTAGCCAAACTAGCATCCAAACAAAAAAAATTTGACCAGATTATTTTTTCGTACTTTATTTTTGATATTGAGTTTAATCCTGAACCAAACGGTGTTTAGTTGTTTTAGACTATTTCAGCTATCATTAATGTGAAGTGACATTAAATTTCACTGTGCACTTTCTCATGTCTTATATTTGACCCTATATAGGTTCAATTTCCTTTTCCCGTGTCTGCAGGATCTTTTACGGGCTGTATTGCCATTTGATCTGTTGCTTGATAGAAGAAAGCGCACAACTTTTCTTGATAATCTTAAGAAACACCCACAAACTGCAGACATGATGCCAAAGGTTGTCAGTGATGCTACTATTGCATTAGCATCTCTTGCAGTTTGTGAAGAAGTCCTCGAACAAGAATTGTTAATATCAACTTCGTAAGCCATACTACCTCACTTTTGCTAATTTGTTGTTTAGATTTTAAAAGTTTGACATTTTATTTTATTTTATCTTTTTTGGTAACAACATTTCATGTTCATTGTTGTTAGGCTTGTCTTTTTTCTTCCTGATAAATAAATCCTTCCTATCTTTAGTCTAATATCTGACTTAGTTCTCTGCCATCTCTATACAGTTATATTCCTGGAATGGAAGCAACCCTATCTAGTCGACTAAAGAGCCTGTACAGTATCTACTGCAAGGTTTATCTAATTCCTTTCATGCGCTTGCTTGTGCATGGGTTAGGAGATGCACACATGTTAGAGATAAATGATACTTGTTTTGTTTTAATTTTTCCTACAATTAAATCATATTTATTGATTGATCTCATTTTCTTTAGTGCCAACCAGTTTTTTGCCACCATTTAAATGAAGTATGTTATTTTTCAAGGAGGCAGGATATCGAAATTACAGAAGCAATTGATGAGAGACATACCATTGTATTTGTTGGATATCTGTGTTTGGTGGTCCTTTGTTTCATGGATGCAGATAGCGGAATCCATTTCTAATAAACAAAAATGGTGATCGTTTAGGCTAGAGTATGTTATTCGACATGTACCTAAACTGTATGGTTAACTTGGCTTAAAGAGATGGTTGATAGTAAAAACGAATTAGGCTTGTTAATGTACATGGTTAGTATATAATTGAGCTTATAATTTAAGTTAGAACTTCATGGACCATATGGCAGAGAGAAGTTGGTTTGACCTGCTTTTACAGACTATTTGAATAGACCATGTTAATAGGCCATCATTGTGCAAGAACATAATGATTTGGAGTGTGGAATAGAGCTGCTGTGTTGAAATCATTGGTACAATGTTCATTATTATGAACATATGAGCAATTTTCTGTTATTTTTGCAAATTTATTTCCCTAGATCTATAATATTGGTAAAGTTCTCTCCTTAGGCACATCTGATATTCTAATATTATTGTGAAGTTCGAAATTTTATAATTTTCTCAATTAAAATTTTCTTCGATAGATGAAACGGAAAGATGTTGGCATTAGGCAAGTTTATGATGCACGTGCCCTGAGGGTAGTTGTCGGGGATAAAAAGGGAATGTTACATGGACCTGCTGTCAAGAGTTGCTACAGTCTTCTTGATATTGTACACAGGTAGCTAATTTTATGTTCAACCAAAGTACTAACAGAATTTCAAACTGCAATTGCTTCAAGCTCAACTAACTTATGATGTTGATTACATGCATGATCAACTTTTAACACTTTAATGTTATGGGTAATTTTAAAATTTCTCTACATTTTAACCAATTAGGCTCTAGAACAGATTATAAAAATTAAAATTTTATATTCTATAGATAAGTTTTTGCATTCATCTAGATTCGTGAATGTGATGCGGTTTCTGGCTTATAATAATATATTTCATCTCGGAGATATAGGCTTTGGGTCCCAATTGATGGGGAGTTTGACGATTACATTGTGAACCCCAAGCCAAGTGGTTATCAGGTGAGAATCATCTTATAAATTGTTGGTTTATCCATCATGTATTGGACAATTCGAAAAGCATTTTGATTCTTATTAACCATCATCAGTATTGTAACAGTGGCATTATCCATTTAATTAATATCACAACTGACACTAATATAATATTGTAATTGGCCAATACTGAAATGGATACCTATACATATATTGCTGGTGATACTGATGAATTGATTCCAATATGTTAAACTTTTATTGGCTAGACTCATAAAAATTGCTTATTCCTGGAGCAGAATGATGTATGTGTACATGCCTTAGTTCCAGCTCTTTCCTTGACAAATATAGTAAGTTCTGTTCTTTTAATTACGCTTTCACTTTACCTGTTATCTTTGCAGTCTCTCCATACTGCAGTTCAAGGTCCTGATAGCTCTCCTTTGGAGGTTCAAATTAGAACACAGGTACAACATTTCTTTCAGTGTGACTTATGCAAGAAATTTTATTAGTTGGCAATGATAATGATTTTCTTTATCTGCAGCGGATGCATGAATATGCAGAGTTTGGACTTGCTGCCCACTGGTTATATAAGGAGAATGAGGTAGCAACCACCAGCAGTCTACATAGTTCTAAGGTCAACTCACCCATGTATGAAACCAAATATTTGGAGGACGAAGGTTACATCCAAGATGATGTGCATCTGAAGTATGCTTCCATGAAAGTTGGGCATCCTGTTCTTAGAGTAGAGGGTAGTCACTTGCTTGCAGCTGTTATTGTCAGGTTTGTCAAATTCTTCACTCATAATTTTGGTATTTAATTGGAATATCTTATGTAACGCTTACCATTGCTTTTTGCAGGATGGATAAGGGTGGAAGAGAGCTTCTTGTTGCTGTGAGCTTTGCTCTTGAAGCTTTAGAAGCGGTAGCTGAAAGAAGATCTTCTTTTCAGATAAAACGTTGGGAAGCTTATGCTAAGCTGTATAAGAAGGTTAGTTTTGACTTGTGTCTGTGTTCTGTTTATAAATTTTTTTTTAGAAGTCAAAGTGCATTTTTGTATAGCTGAAGTACGAATGAAAAAGTTTGACTACATACAATAAAAGAAAACCAGCACCAACAATGTCTTCTTCCTCTTTTTTATTTTTTTTATTTTGAAAAGTGATACCATGCATCATGCTGTTCACTTTTTAACATGCCCTTGTACCTTTAACATTTTACAGCTAAGTTGATCATCTAGTTTCATTGGAACATGATTGGGCCAGAAAGAAATTTATACTGAAAGTGTGTAGAACTTCTAGAGAACTATGTCATTAACAGATATCCTGAAGATCTTAACTTTTTAGTTGAACTTAATTTGCTTGTGCAGGTTTCTGACCAGTGGTGGTTTGCTCCAGGCCATGGTGATTGGTTTACATGCCTTGAGAAGTACACACTGTGTCGAGATGGGATATTTCATAAGGTGAATTCCCCAAAATTCATTTTTCTTTAAAAGAATCCAAATTTGCGGTTAGTTTACCGCGTAAACTTTACCAAAAGGAATGGGCTGCTTTTTGTTTCCCAAAGTGTGTCACATTTTCCTATGTCAAGAACATGCTGTAGTATATACGTCGGAACCCTGCTCCATCATCAGAACAACCATGGCCTTGGGCATAACCAGCAATTGAATGGAGCAGACTCATTAACTAAAACTCCATTAAAGACCTCACTAACTGAAAGATTGAGTCTGCATCTGTTAAATTGGCTGTTTAATTGAGGAATTTAAAAGGCTTCCTTTAAGTAATATTAACCTTGATCAGAGAAACACTTTTTTTCTGGACTGTTATAGCTCTGTTTTGTGTTTGACTTGTGTTCCCCATTAGAGTAACTTAAAGGCTCACAATGTTGCTTTGGGTTGATATCATTTGAAGTTATTTCACTTGCAGGAGGATCAATTCCAACGATTGCTGCCTACCTTCATCCAAATAATAGATCTAACAGAGCAGGAGGAAGCCGAGTATTGGATGGTTATGTCTGCCATATTTGAGGGGAAGCAGATTCTCACTGTTCCATCAGATTCAAATGGTGCAGACAGGTCAAGCTCTGTGTCTTCGAGCTTCACTTCTACAGAAGATAGTATTAATAATAAGGTGCACTTTACTTTTAAGTTCTTAATGGAACCATGCCTGTAGATAATGCACTTATAGTGTTGTGTCCTGGCACACATTCTCTGATTAAATTCATATATGCTGTTCCTTATGTGCCTCCGGTGTTCATGGATAACTGCGTAAGGTCAAGAAATGTTGGAAAATGTCCCTTAGTGGTAGGGTATGTTGAGCTGCTAATCCCTCGAATTTCTGAAATTGCCAAACATGCTTCACCCAGTGAATATTTTCTAGTCTTCAACTTCAAGTGGCCAATTTATTTATGGCTTCAAGTTGTTCTACAAAACTTTTTCCTATTTGCTATTTGAGTGACGTGTTTTGTCATAATTGATGATTGTAATATGGTTCATAATTGATGATTGTAATATGGTTATCTCTGTTGTTTAGTTTTTACAAAGTTCTATGAGGACTCTTTGGGAATTTAAAATGTTAAAGGTTTAAAAAGTTGTACCTCTTCAAAGGGGGGTTGTAGGTGATTTCTGATATGTATCTGATACATGTATACCATCACAGATGGTTGGCCATCAATTTGGTGACTTAGTCCGTTCCATCCTCATGTGCATATTATCATGTGAAAATAGGTGCATTTACTGAGGACAATGCTTCAATGGGAGGAGGAGGTGCGGCAGGGGGCAAATTTGGGACAAAGGAAGCAGTGGACACGATCATCTAGTGCATCAAAACCTGTGGTTCTTGGTGAGGTGGTGATTATATGTTGGCCTCATGGCGAGATTATGAGGATGAGATCTGGTAGTACTGCTGCTGATGCTGCTAGAAGGTTAGGCCTAGAGGGAAAACTAGTTTGGGTTAACGGCCAGCTTGTTTTGCCACACACCGAACTCAAAGATGGTGATATTGTGGAGGTGAGATTATGATTAAGTCACATATTGGCCTTCTTTCTAAACTCAGAACATATGTTTGATCTGGGAGAAAGGTATACCCCAGCATAGAAGATCACAGGTGATTGCTGAAGCACAATATTTGCTTTCTGTATACTGTACATAATGACAATCTATCAGCGGCATATAGCTGAAGGTTCCAGTAGTTTCATCTCAAAACATTTCCTCTTTAGTTTCTGGAGGAAATACACAAGGCAAGAAGGGTCTATATATAATTCTTTTGGCTTCAATTACATGATACTTTCCCGATCATTATTGGCGGTATGTTCACGAATGTAAGTGCACTGTCTGCTCTTTAATGCAGTCGTTGATAATTTGGAGCTATTTCACATTAATGTGCTAGTTTCAATTTCTGCGTTGCTATTTAAAAGTTTCTGATGAATGTGATGTATTGATGTAGTCGACCTTATGGGTTGGATGTTGTTTTAGTGGCAGTGGAAGATGAGGTCAGATTATTGTTCTGTTCCACAAATTTACTCTTGAATGTTATACTAAGGGGTGGGTCTAGGCTTGCTATCTGGTTCTGTGTTTCTTCGAGCTAAGCAGTACTGTCGTGCCTAGTCCGTGTGTTTTGTGGAATGTCAGCGTAACAGCTCTGCTTTTGTCAATTTTTAGCTTTTCATCTGTTATTTGTGGTTACAAAAAACAAGGATCATCCCTGTTTTCTTTAAAAAAACAATTGCTCCCTCTTTGGATAATTTTTGTTTTCAAAATCAGGAAATTGATCCAATTTAGTAATTCAATGAAATTAATGAAATTAACAGAAATGGTCAATCTTACTTTTTGGATGTGTTTTTGAGTGGAATTGAGTATTTTTAATTCTTCTAATTTTAATATTTAGTTTATCATAATGCTCAAAATTTTAGTATTTGGTTGGCAAAGAAATTGGGGTATGCTCACTCACTTTCATATGATTAAATGTACCTCTCTTTTCTTTACAAATTAAAATTTATTTTACATTTAGCTATATAAATTTAATTAATGCACTAATAAAATATGTTTAAATATAAATTGAAAAATTAAATTTCAGCTAAATAAATAAAAATTAAAAATGCCAAAAGAATTGATGGTTTTAAAAAAAAAAGTGATGAACATGGATATCCTAATATTGCATGTTACAAATATTCGACACAAAGTTGATTTTTAAAAAATATGAATTCTCAAATCATAAGATGTTCTCCTCATAAATAAAAAAGTATAACAAAAGAAAGAAACATGTATCTCAACCCAGCTACCAAACACAACATACTAGCATGCGAGACATGACCAAATCAACCAAAGAATATGCAACAATGACTGATGGGGGCAACGATTGCCGACAGACTCTCTCTCGGCCAATATTGCATAGCATTAAGAAATTAATAATTCAAAACCACATCAAAGATAAATCAACAGCATAAGCCAACAAAAACTCAAAAAACTAAATTTGAAGCTACGCTGGCTGCCAACATAGTGAAAAGGTAGGAGGTCACCTTGGCGGTGACAAAAGAGGGGGAAGAACCCTGACAGTGCAGAATCTAGGTGAGGAAGGTGACTGGACTTGGAAGAGAAATGAATTATAGGAAAAGAGCGGAATTGATCCTATTTCTAAACCGAAATTGGATGATATTGATCGTGTGAGCCCCACATCAATTCCATGAAATTAGTATTTTTCATTGGCTAGGAAGAGAAAATTAAATTTGGAATTGATAATTGATGAAATTGATTAATTATTGTTATTTTATTTTATTTTATTTGCATTCAAACACTGTAATTGGAGAATTGAGGATTTAATTTTGACAAATTTTAGTTTCAAACTGAACAAAATACCACTAAATATAGTTCCTCTAACACATCATTTTTTGTAAGAAACTAACACACTCAAAGTACAAATAATGTATTACATTAAATATACAATAATATAATATAATAATTAAGAATTTGATTTAAATGGATATGAAGAATACATAAAATTCTTGTTGATAGAGCATACTTCACTACCGGCTTTAGTTTAGAGATTTCATGATATTTTGATCTGTTAGATCAATTCCTTGATTGATTCATAAGAGAAAAATATTGGAAGAAAATCACTAAAAACTCTCCGATAGCGGCGTTCTGATGTTCAAGTTAATCACCGTATAATTTAAGTGAAAAAAAGATAAACATTAGTTCTCACCTTCATATATGCTCTCTATTTATAGTAAATTTGAGGAGCTCGGTGTATTTGATTCCTTAATCTCAAGAGCACTTGTCAAATTTTATATAGCTGCCACCCATTGTGGGTCTCAAATTCTTTAAGATTATCTCACAAATTATAAAATATAGAAAAAATTGCTAATAAACCACTGAAGATTTTCAAAATTCATAATTTGTCTCTCTAATTTTTAAATTTATCATTTAGCTCTTTCGTTACTCTTGTTGGTGCATTTGATCCTTGAAAATGTTTCAGCGTATGTGGAGGTATCTCCTCCTCCTTTTCGCACCCATTGCACCACTCCATTTTTTCTTTCTCCTTCTTTTCTTTTCCTCTTTGTTGTGCCCATTGCACATCATCTCCTTCTTCTTCTCCTCCTTTCCTTTTTTCTTTGTCACACTACCGCCTCCTTTTCTCTCTTTTTTTTTTTCTTTTTTTAATGAGATCAATTTTTATTATTAATTACTCTTTATATACAACTAGCAGCCTCATTTCATTTTTTTTTTTTAACTCTCCCGCTGTCACCCGCTCCTTCCAACTTTCTCTTTCCTTCCCAACATCTTTCTCTCTCCTTCACCTATACCATCTTCTTCTTTCTCAGTGATATCACTTCTCCTCCTCCCGAGCTCCAACCCAAAAAAAGAAACAATGGCTAATCCATGTCCTCCCTTCCCCTGTTCTTCGAATTCAAGACCAGATCTGCCCAATTGCTGGGTTCGATCTTGACCGTGAGCAGCTGTGAGGGAAGGCTGAGGCAGTGCAGCAGGTTGGGACGCTGGCGAGGAAGACAGAGAGGATGCCGCAGCCGGCGGCGTGACCGGGGATGATGCCGATGAGTGGGGAACGGGGATGCTGCAGCCGGCAGCGTGGCCAAGGCCGTCACTGGCGAGGTTGTAACGGAGCCAAGCGTGGGATCATGAAAGCGCACCGGAGCAGGGCGTCTGGGACTTGGGCCGACTGGGCGAGTCCCACAGGGGCACCGACCGGCGAAGAAGAAACCGTCGGTGGCTGTGGGCGTGGGGACATCTCGGCAAGAAGCGGATGACGAATAGTGGTGCATTGGCACGGGCAGCCAGGAACTAGGTTGATGTCGCGCGGTTCGGGGCGAGCAGGCACGAACGGAGCCGGTGAGCGGCTAGGTCAGAGAGGATGGGGCGACGCGTCTTTATCTCCTGTGAGGCTAGGGTTCGGGTAAGGGGGACAGAGGTGTGGCGGCTCGGCATCTTCCATGGCCAGCTGTTGGCGAAGACGATAGCTGGTGATGATGTAGGGCGATGCTGGAGCGACTGTTAGGTCGGCCCGGGCTCGGGTTTGTCGGGGACAGCAGTGAGGTCAAGTGGGCATCGCGGAGCTCGGGGCAGACGAGGCAGAGCTCCAACAGAGGGAAGAGAAAAACAGCAAAAAAACGAGAAAAAGGTGGAAAGTCACTTTTTTTTTTTTTTTCAAATCCTTAGGCTTCCTATTTGGTGCTCGTGTCCCTATCTCTGTTTTGTTATTATTGTTATTATTTTTTCGTTGTTATTTTACAAGTTTTTCAATTTTTTTATGAAAATCAAATCACGAAGGCCCTAATTTACGATGAAATTATATTTGATTGAATTTTTAAAATCTTATGAGTGACTTGTTTTGAAAATGAATGGGATTTGATTGAAATAAATTTTGTATGTCAAAATCATATAATTAATTGAGATTAATTTTCTAATGAAATCCATATTTTGTATCATTTTCAGCTGATGAATTTTAGGGGTTAATTGCCAAAATTTTCTTAAAAATTGGATCAAAACATAATTCAGTAAATTTTAGGAGTTTTTCGGAAAAATTATATATTATGAAATTTTCAAAGTTCTTTTTGAATACAATTTGGATTCATTTACAAATAAAAAAATTTGAGGGGGTTATTTATAAATTTTTGAAACAGTTAGACAAAAAAAATATAATTTTACAAATTTATGGGGCTTTTTTACAAAAAATATGCATTTGTAAAATTCTAAAAATTTCAGGATCTTTTTTAATAAATTTAAACTTATTTATAAATAAAAATTTTGAGAGAATTATTTATAAATTTTCCAAAAAATAAAATCAAAATGTAATTTTATAAATTCTAACAATTTTTTTTTGTAAAAAGTACACATTTGTAATATTCTAAACTTTTCAGGCTTCTTTTCGAAAAAAATTTGAAATTATTTGTAAATAAAAATTTTCAAACGTCTATTTATAAATTTTAGAAATTTTATGGGTTTATTTGTAAAAATAAAAATTTTGGGGATTTTTTTTCAATCAAAATGTACTTAAACAAATGTTCGTTTCGTATTCACTTCGTAAATTTTCTTTACACCAATGTCCTAAGAGTTGATCATGTGAGTTCAAATCGCCTCGTGTAATAGCCTTAAATCGTTACAATGAGTGGATTTAAGCTACCATATTGAGTAGATTTTATTTTGGGGCATAAAAGTGAATCTGCATTTTTACATGAAACTAGACTTAACTTGTTATATGAAAGTGGACGTAATTTGCCATATTAAAGTGGACTTAGATTGTTATATGAAAATGGATTTAGATTGTCACATGAAGGTAGACTTAATTTATCACGTGGATATAAGCTTAATTGCCATGTATCATGAATTTTAAGCTGTCATGTGGAAGTAGATTTGGTTTGTCGCATAGAAATAGATTTAATTCGCCACATAAAAATGGACTTGACTTGCCACGTAAAAGTGAATTTGGGTTATCACATGAAAGTTAACTTAATTTGCAATAATATGTGGGATTTTATAGGGTGTGAATTTAACCGTTGCATAAATTGGGTAGGATTTTGTGTCTATATTTTATCTCGAGAAATATGGAGCGCATATTTGATCAAGTATTCTTTTTTTAGGAAGTCGGACGTTCCATCATAAACAAAACATAGATATTTTAGTTGTGATTATTATTTTTGTTAAGACTTAGGTATAGTACTTCTTAAGGAATCAGCCATTGATTGGTTGTACAAGTCTTCCCCCCTTGTCATCGATCAGTTGGTAGGGCTCTTCTCAATTAAACTTGAATTGATCTTTCTTGTTTCGGTTTATGATTATAAATCTTCTCAACACTAAGATCATTTCTTCCTTTTAGAAGGACTTGAGGTAGACCATTTTGTTGTAGACCCTAGATAATTTGTGTTCAATATATTTTTAAGTTTTGCTGGGCCATAAGCTTTCTTTCGTTTAAGATGTCTAGCTCGTCCAAGCGAAGACAAATATTATCTTCTCTTGTAATTTCAATGTATGGTATGATAAGTCCATAGTGCCTCAGTAAGCTTCTAGTGCCAGTCTAATAATAATTTTCTTTAAGATTTTGGAGAGGATTTTGTTAAATGTTTCAACAAGCCTATTAGCTCTTGCATTATAGATGGATGAATATCTCTAATCTATTTTGTGATAATGTGTGAATCGTTCTACCTTGATGTTTCTGAAAAACGGTCCATTATTAGAGATAATCTTTCGAGTAATACTAAATCGGTATAAGATATTTTCTTAAAAGAAATATATAACAATAGCCATTTTTATCTCTTCTAATGAAATCGCTTCAACCCACTTAAAAAAAAAATCGGTTTGCAGTGACTTCTAAAAGAGGATTATTCGATTGAGCCAATTATATTTGTACCCCGTACCCATACCTCAAATGACAATAAAAATATTATTGGATATAGAAGATTTAGATATTAATGAATAAAATTAGCATGAATTTAGTAAAAGTGACATCCCTTGGCATATTCGATACAATCTACTTATTATCATGGGCCAATAATAGCTTAATCTTCATCAATATTTTTTAAACCCAATTAATGAGTGGCACAGACCCCAGAATATACTTCCCTCAATGATATCACTTCTCCACCTCCCGAGCTCCAGCCCAAAAAAGAAACAATCGCTAATCCATGTCCTCCCTTCCCCTCTTCTTCGAATTCAAAACCAAATCTACCCAATTCTGGCTGGGTTCGATCTTGGCCAACTGTGAGCAGCTGCGAGGGAAGGCTGAGGCAGTGCAGCAGGTTGGGACGCTGGCGAGGAAGACGGAGAGGATGCCGCAGCCGGCAGCGTGGCCGAGGTCGTCACTGGCGAGGATGAAACGGAGCCAAGCGTGGGATCATGGAGGTGCACCGGAGAAGGGCGACTGGGACTTGGGCCGACTGGACGAGTCCCACAGGGGCACCGACCGGCGAAGAAGAAACCGGTGGTGGGCTGTGGGGGTGCAGACATCTCGGCAAGAAGCGGATGACGAATAGTGGTGCATGGGCACGGGCGGCCAGGAACTAGGTTGATGTCGAGCGGTTCAGGGCGAGCAGGCACGAACGGAGCCGGTGAGCGGCTTAGGTCAGCGAGGACGGGGGCGACGCGCCTTTCTCTCCTGTGAGCCTAGGGTTCCGGTTAGGGGGACAGAGGTGTGGGCTGCTTGGCATCTTCCATGGGCAGCTGTTGGCGAAGACGATAGCTGGTGATGGTGTAGGGCGACGCTGGAGCGCCTGCTAGGTCGGCCCGGGCTCGGGTTTGTCGGGGACAGCACTGAGGTCAAGTGGGCATGGCGGAGCTCGGGGCAGACGAGGCAAAGCTCCAATAGACGGAAGAGAAAATCATTAAAAAAAAGAGAACGAAAGAGGTAGAAAGTCATTTTTTTTTTATTCAAATCGTTAGCTTCTGATTTGGTACTCTCGTCCCAATCTGGATTATGATCCCCTCTTTGTTATTATTATTATTATTTCGCTATTTATTTTAGAATTTTTTTAACTTTTTTATAGGTTTTGAAAAAAATCGGAATCAAATCTATAAGTGGCCGGGATTTAAATAATATTGAATTCTAATTTATCATAAAATTATATTTGATTGAATCTTCAAAATCTAGCGAGTGGCTTATTTTGGAAATGAATGGAATTTAATTGGGGTAAATTTTATATGCCAAAATCATATAATTGATTAAAATTTATTTCCCAATGAGAAAATTTAGGCTTTTTTATTATTTTTGGATAACAAATTTTAGGAGGTTATTTGTAAAATTTTTTCAAAAAATTGGACAACAACGTAATTTGGTAAATTTCAGATGCTCTTTTATAAAAATCACATATTCTAAAATTTTCAAGATTTTTTTCGAATAAAATTTGGATCTATTAATAAATAAAAAATTTTGAGAGTGTTATTTGTAAATTTTCAAAAAACTTATACCAAAATATAATTTTACAAATTTCAGGGGTTTTTTAAAAAATATAATTATAAAATTCTAAAAATTTAAACTTATTTACAAATTTAAAAATTTTTGAAGGGCTTATTTACCAATTTTTCAAGAAAAATCAGATCAAAATGTAATTTTATAAATTTTAAGAGTCTTTTTGTAAAAAAAATATATTTGTTAGAATCTGAAATTTTCATAGTTATTTTCAAATAAAATTTGAAGTTATTTGTAAATGAAGACTTTGAAAGGCTTATTTATAAATTTTAGAAATTTCATCAATTTATTTGGAAAAATTAGAATTTTGGGAATTTTTTTTCAAACACCTTCTCTTTCCCTCTCCTCCTTATCATGCTCATCGCATCAATACCATCATCATCACCATGCTCCTGGTTCTATTTCCTCATTGTTATACTCATCACACCACCACCATCAATATGCTCCTAATTTTTTTTTTCCTCCTCCTTTCCTCTCCTTTTTATCGTACTCATCACACTGCCACCGCCACCATACTTCTCCTCCTCCTTTCTGTTCCTTTCCTCTCCTCTTTCTTGTACCTGTCCCACCAACACCACCACCTTCGGACTTTTCTGACAATAACTTCTCTGCTTCCATTCCACTATCCTTCTCTGCATTTTCTTTCCATTGGAACAAAATATTTATTTTAAAATAAAATATTTATATATGAATTGAAATAATTATATATAAATTTAGGACCTATACTTGTGTTGAAATGATTATATATAGTAAGGTTTTATGGTGCGGTTTTGGTTTCGGTTTCGAAGCCCAGCGAAACCAATACGTTTCGGCTGTTTTGGTTTCGGCCGAAAGATTTTTTTAAATTATTAATTGGGTGTTGACCAGAGTTTGACTATATTTTAATTGTAATTTGACTTCAAATTAAAAATATGATAAAATATTAGAAAAAATTTGAAAAAATTTGAAAAATTAGCAATGAATTTATACTTAATTTTATCATAATATTAAATATTATTTTAGTTAATTAAAATTAATTTTGATAGTTAATCACTGATATAATCTACTTTGAATATATATTAGTGTATTAAAAAACATACAAGAAATAATATGAATATAATTAAAAGTTAAAAATTAACATAAGCACATTTAACTTTTCATTAAAATGTACTTCACACCTATATAATTTATAAATTCTAAGATAATACAACTAATCATCATAATCATCATCAGTTGAGTTTGGAAATAACATATGAGAA